>JANSTU010006768.1:0-16862 GCA_027564075.1 Bolitophila hybrida
GAGCTCTGTAGCGCTTTGTACATAGCCGCGAAATTCAAAAGACAAAAAGGCGGAAGGGAGAAATTTGACAACCTTATGTTTGCAAATTAATCACTTCAGATTCACTTTTTTCAAAATTTTTTGTTTTGTTTAATAATTTAAACAAGGTATAATCAATAACTTGCAGACATGTTTGATAACAAAATATTATTAAATAAAAAAACAGCGCTATACTACATAAAATATACTAATGGGATACATCACATTTTATACATCTTGCAGCTGTCAAATAAGCTTCATAAATCGACCACCACGCGAAGACTCTTTCGTTGCTATAGTTGCCAATAAATGTATAAAAAGTAGATCATAAAATTAGAAACTTTTTAAATTCTTGTCCAATAAAATATACATATAAAAATATGATATCGCGCGTGCATTAAAACATGAGAATGAATTAAATAATCGTTATTTTTAAACTTCGTGAAGTGTACAATTATCAATTATCAATAATTTTAATTTTTAGGTAATTCCGCTGAAAGTCCAAAAAATACAAAAAGCTCGAAAATCGACGGCATGAAAATCCGTTGTTGCAAATTCCACAATTTTTAGTTGTCGTTGTAGTTAGGATAAGATGTGTACATTACACCAAGACGATCATGTATTTCTTTAATTATAAAAAAATGTACGTTTTAAATATCGATCGGTCACTCCTAAAATGCTCACTTCTTTCTTTTTTGATTCTCCAAACTTGCATTGAAAACGCGACCATGAATTACAAATAGACACTCTTGCTTTTTCTAGAAATACTACAATATTTCTGTATAAATCTTCTAAACAAGTCTTAAACGCACAATGCAATCACAATCACAAAGAACATTTGCACACCACTTTTGTTCTGTAAAATATTCAGCAATCAAAACAATTACAATTTGTAATTAAATTTATATACAATTATATATATTTATAAAATAATATCATTTATTCGAATAGAGTTTTTTTATGGATATTGTTACAAATGTACACGGAAATGCATTCGCGAGCTCGAACTACCGTTTCCTTAATCCGCAACTAAATAATCACATTAAATATAATTTATATATATGGATATTATAGAAATTGAAATGCATTTATAATTGAATAAAACCGGCTTCAATTAGCACCGATCAAAATGCATTTTATTGTGTCTTGGTCAAGCACACAAACGATTAACCTTCATAATATTATAAGTGTTGCGTGAAATATGCTCGTATATTTAGTCACACCTATTTAAGCTACCTGTTAACACTTATATATATATGGTTTTTGTATTTAAATAATAATATAATTGTATTTCTGTTACTAAATGATTTTCGTCTCTTTTTTTTGCAGTGGTATACGCAGACTATGCATCGTCCGGTCGATCACTCCAGTTCCTCGAAGACTACATCAACAAGGAAGTTTTGCCCGCATTCGGTGACATACTTTGTACATCGGCCGTAACCGGCATGCAATCACAATTGTACTAGTAAGTATGTTGGATCCAGTTATTGGCAGAGCATTCTCCTACAATTGGATATAATACATGTACAGTTATAACATAAGAAAGAAGACTCAATTTATAATTCGAAGTTTTAAGAGTTCGCGTGTGCAGACGCGTTCAATGAGCTCCCGTATTCGTGTGTGACCGCGGTCACATCCGTTTTCAATTAGATGTAATTTAAACCATGTGCTTGCGGCATGCGACGATAGACGCATTTGCGTTGAACGTGTGCATTTTGTGAGATCACAAATTGTGCGTTAGGTCGGAGCAATTGTTGCGTTTAATGGGAGCGTAATTTTATCAAGAAAGAAGTCATTGTATGAGATGAAAATTTGTATTCATGATATTCAAGTGTGATTATAATAGATTGAATATTTAAACAACGAAAAATTGAAGATTCACCAAAGAATAATTAGGAGGCAGGCCACGGCGAGCGCGGGCCTTTTTCACGGATCATTTTGTGGATATGATTCTTGAAGACACTATAAAGCATATCGAAATTTGGTAAAAGGCACTTTTATATACAAGTCAGAAGACTCAATTTATATATAAAATTTAAAAATTTGTTAAATATAACTTGGCTGCATAAAGTATAGTTTTTCCATTCTGAACAGATTTTGGAGCCAATGCCCAGACAGTTGAATTGAAACTTTCGTTGTTGTTTTGCGTGAAGCGACCTAATTATCTCCTCAAAAGGTTTTTTAGCTTTGTAAACGTCATCATTATAAAGGGTGGGCCTTCTATTGGTACGTTTTTAAAAATGCGATCAAATGAGCATACATTGATATATATTTTTTTTTTTTTTTGTATGACTAATGAACTGTCGAAATTTCGGGTCTGTAACTCGTTTGGTGTTGTCATACGACGAAATTCAAAAACGTACCAATAGATGGCCCACCCTGTATAACATACATTTGGGGAGAACAGGTTAATTGAAATTATGCAGTTTTACACAAATTATTTAATCTGTTCACATCTTAAAATTTACCCTCTTTTGCCCATCTACAAAATATAATCAAATTTAGAGTATTGTGATTCTGAGTCGAACAAAATTGGTTCAAAATATGAGTAAAATAATGAAAATTCTACAGTAAGGGAATGAAATGAGAACTGTGACATCGGTGCCACAAATTTATCTTTGTCATGTATACTGGCGAGAATATGACAAAGATTTTTTTTAAAGAACTGCTGGGAAAGTTAAATTCGCTGAAGCTTTTGTAAACCATATTAGAGCACTTTAGTGCATTAGGGCTGGCACGATATTCTATTGTGAAAAGAGACATATAATATACCAGGTACGCGACTATGAAAAAACACCTTTATTTTGAAAAAATGGTAGTTGATTTATTATTTGCTAGCTATACATTTTGACCATCTCTCAGAAAATGAATGGGTACCTCGCCAAAATAATTGTTTATCTTTTAAGTCAAACCAATCATCGAGCCATTTTCGAACATTTTAGTAAGAATCAAGTGCTGCTCGGGCAATGCGTGTCGCATCGATGCAAATAAGTGGCAATCAGATGGAGCCATGTATGGTTACTTCCCGAGTCTGCAATGTTACGTGTGATTATGCATTGTTATCCAGGAAAATCACTTTGTACAGCCTAGATTTATATTCTGGACGTTTTCGTCTCAAAACACCGTTTAAATCGGCCAAATGTTATTGGTAGCGTGGACCAGTAAATTTAACCAGGTTATAGGAAGTCATAACAGATTACACCACGCTGATCCCAGAAAACACACTGAGCATTGTCTTCTTTCCAGAACGATTTAGCCTTGCGGTCGATTGTGTTGGAAGGCCAGGGTCCACATACGATCTCGTGCGTTTTCTGGAAATATATCCATTTTTCATCACCAGGTATGATCCGATTTCGTGTATGCGTAACTCGACATTTTCAAGTGCGGAAATAATGCATTATTGTGTCAAACTAGACAAATTGTGAACTACCCTAAGTTAAATAAAATATTTTAAGAATGCAAATTAAGATGCCAGAGTTCATTGTGCTTTAAGAGTATATAATACAATATTAAACGCTTATTCAAGAGTAATTTAGCACACATAACAAGCATGAAACATAAAAAATAAAAATATCACTTGGAATGCAAACATATGAACAAAGTATTATTTACAAGTTTAGAGATATGTGCAATAATTAAGCACATAATGAAAACATATTATTCGGATTACGGAAACTATGCTATACTGAATCAGTCAAGGTTATTAACGCACACGAACACACACAAACAAAGCGAAGGCTTGCACCGAGTACCGCGAGGCAAACATTATGCTCCACAATTCAAGCCTGGCTGCACAATTCTCACCGTGTCAATCGTTGTGTCGCAGAATGATGAATGTGGCATTGCATATCGTTCAGTCAGTCTTAACTTTTTGACGTTGTACGTTCTAAGCACAGTATCTACCGGAAAGTAATAAGTGCATTTAGCTATTGACAATATTAAATATGAAGGAATCACGATAAAATGTCCTTTTATCGATTTTATTGGAATTTCATTTTGCTTATTCAGCTTAGCTGTGGAAAGCAAATAGAAAATGAATCATTTGTTCGAACTTCGAGATATTTTAAGACAGAAATAGAAGCATCCCCTATTACAAGAGGTACAAATCTTACAAATAATTTTACATCAACAGTAAGTACAACTACTAAAAATGATTGGATAAATATTCTTAAAAAGAAAGAAATGAGACCGCAACATAAAAATAATCGTAAAGAAGATATTAATCGAGAACATTTCTTTTACGTTAAAAATGGAACAAAACAGAATGTACATCGAAACAAAAACGAAACTTATTATATTAATTATAGGCAAGCATACGGAATCCGCTATAATCCAGAGGATATTCGTAGAAACGATGATGTAGATAGCCAAGACGTTTTTGACACCACAGAAAGCAGCGCTTCATTAATTAATGAGGTTATAGCAAGTGACACAATTATAAAGAATACTTCAGATGAACTAAGAACAGTTTTACCGAAAGTTAATAGCATTGGCCAGATAAATGAGCCAGATATCATTCAAACGGAAAAGGAAGTTCCAAATAATAATCTAAATTTAATACTTCCCAATGAAGTGACAGCTAATTCATCATCAAACATCATGAAACAGGCATCACGAGTACAAGCTGCTCTGCAGTTTCTCAATAGTCGAGTTAAGCAACTTTTTAAATACAGTCTTAATCCTGCTGGAAGTTTAGCGCAGTCAAGTAGTGGACAACGGTTCTTGAACCTGTTTAATGTTATTAAATTCCAAAATATACCATGCGCTTCGGATACAGCTCCATTAACACAACTCAACGGCACCTGCTACCATGACTTTGAGTGTGAGGAACTGGGTGGAGCGGCTGTTGGGAACTGTGCCAGTGGATTCGGAGTATGTTGTATTTGTGAGTTTAAATAGTTTTTATTACAAATAGACGAACGACAATGTTTACAAGTGTTTACATTGTAAATAATCGTCAAAGTATTTTTTTACTGGAATTTGGTTGCTGTAAAATAAATCCTTACGATTTGAGTTGCAAGAACATTTTTTTCATTTTCAGTTCAATTCGGTTGCGGTGGGTCGACTAATCAGAATATAAGTTATTTTATGAGTCCAGACTATCCTGCTGCCAGTAATAGTCGTCTAATGTGTACGTTCACGGTTGAACTCTGGCCAGAAGTTCAACAGGTTTTAATCGAATTTATATTCTTTGAGGTAAAAAATAAACGTAGAAGTAAGGTGGTACCAATTAAATGTGTAAATAATGTAGCTTAAGCCTCCGATTGATGGATCATGCACGGAAGATCTTTTCATTGTGACCGGTCAGAGTTTGAACAGTCCAGTACCAATAATCTGTGGCATTAACAGTGGACAGCACAGTTAGTAAATGTTCACTTAATTTAAGATAAATAATTATATATTTGTCTATTTTTTTAGTATACGTAGACGTGTCTAGTTCTATTGAGCGTAAGCTATTTCTTTCGGTTCTAACAGCAACCGCAGAGCCACGAGCCTTTAATATACGCGTATCTCAAGTTAGAATTTATCTTTATTTTGAATTTCTCTAAGATTATTGATTTTTTATATATGGTTTTTAGCTACAAACAAATTTGGCTCCTCAAAACTGTTTACAGTATTACACAGAACCAGAAGACTTTATTCAGACGTTCAACTATGAGGATGCGGCCCAGATTGTACAAATACGCCAGCCTACCTATTTCGCAAGTACTTTTTTAATATAATGTAGATTGTTTGTGCACCAAGAACAATTAAAAAAATACTCAAAATCAAAATTACCTTTAACAATCTCTATATAAAACTATTCACTTAATGTATATTTAATACCTAAAAATACGACTAGATAATTATTGCACAGTGATATCATAATCGAAAAATCATAAACACTAAAAGTACGCTCACAAATCACAACAAATAATTCCTAATATATTTTTTTACTTACAAAAATACAATATAAACGTCAATCAACGATTCCATTTCCAAAATTTTGTTTTTTTTTGTACAATTGCGGCAATCTTCATTCTAATAAAATACAGGGTGTAGAATATTTTCATTGGTCATATTACAATTATTTTTTGTATTCTAATATAATGTATATATATAAATATTAATAAACCTTTCTCAAAATAGAATAATCTCAACTATGCGATATGCATAAGGCGCGTTCCGGACTATTGTGTTTTGACGTATACTAATGAGTTTGACGGCGTCACTTATGACTTTGAATTAGCCAACGTTGACACAGGTTTGGCATATGGCATTAAACGATATCAATTAATAATTATATATTAAATAAATTTATGCATTTTTATAGATGGCACTAGTGCAATTCCAACGGGACAAGCTGGAGCAGAAATATATAATTGTGGAGATGATTTTATTGCTGTTAATGGGATTCGACTTTGCGGTGAACGATTTAATGATGCCAGTATTAATGAAGACTTTACCGTTAACGCTCCAGTGACAGATTACAGTGCCGGACCTATTGTGCTACCCGTCCGAACGAACGACGCGGTTGTGGGTCGAGGTTTCAGACTACATTATACACAGGAAACATGTCTTAGCGATTAACACATTTTTTTTTGACAAGTTGTTGATAATTGAGATTATTTTTAAATGTATTTTTATAAATTGTTGACATAATTTTGCTGTGCATTATATGTACTGAGTTGCGGTTTGGATTTGATATCGCTTGTTATAATTATTGGTTGAAATAAGTTTTAAATTAAAACATTATAATTGTAAAATTATCAGTGTGCATGATTGATTCTGTCGTATACGAATGACTTTTTTAATATGTAAAACTAATAATGTATCATCAATTGCTTTTTTTTGTAATCCAATTTATATATTTTTTATATTAAAGTACTTCAGTACTCAAAATAGATGGGCAAAGCCCCTGAGTATGATTTAGTTTTCAAATTGAATAAGATTGAATAAATGATTTTTTTTTATTATATAATCACGAGAATAATCATACAAAACGGAAAAATTATTAAGTTTTATAATTTCGTCTTATTTTTAGTATACAGTAAACAAAATGTATTAAAAATGTGCGTTTTTATAATTTATTTTATTCATTCATATGAATGCTATTTTTTACCATCAATAAAAAAGGTTTCATACAAACTTTAACTCCGCCTCCCTTATAGGGGGGAGGGAATGCGATGCGATTTGATTAGGCTAATTTCCTTCAATATTGGGTACATTTTTTTTACGTCAACGTCCCATAACTGTTCATTTGCCTAATTATAAATAGTTCAATTACTGTGAAATTAAGAAACCGGTAAATGTTTTAAAGACAGTTTTTTTATATATATATATAGTTCTGTTGCGAGCAGGTTAGCGATTTATGCTGATTATCTTAACTTATGTTGATATACAATGATTTGCTTATTGTAGCGTGAATTTGTATATATATTTGCAATATTATGTTTTAAATTGAACATTTAAATATTTTTAAATATAATTTATACACTTTTATTATTACACACTCTGACGCCACGAAAAAAAGTGCCAGTTACGTAGCATATGGGTCAGACAGTAGCTGATAAAAAGCAGAAAATAGAGTGAGTACACGAGGTGGCACTTTCAAAATTTTTGACTGACACCAGCCTGTATCAGACGAATCAAGCTATTTTTGACGCGTCTGCCACTTTTTGAGTACACGCAGACTGACACAAGTGCCACTTCTGTCACTATTTCCTTTAAATATTTGACGTAAACATTATTTTTAGAAGTACTTTTACCAAAAAAAGTGAGTTTAAATATCTAGAAAAAGGAATGCTATATATATAATAATTTGTTTCGCGTTTGTTGATGTTCCCAGAAGAAAAAATCAAGCCTACGCCTCCTAATGCCGGAGGTGTTAATTCAATATCTGCAAATCTAAAAACCACACTTCATAAATATGTTATTCTACAATATGCTAATATATAACATGTTAAAAAAATAGTTTTTCAATGCCTTTGACTATTAATTTAATTTTAATAAATAATTAATTTATTACATAACAATCATCACTCTATTGTAAACCCAGATCATAAAACGGAATATGGAAAGCGAATCATGACCCACGAGATGTCGGTTTTGCCAACTGTCAATGTCACATTTGCCGGGTGCGAGCATATATTTATGTTATTAATGTTTTGAATCTTTAAATTTTTTGGCAACTATTGTTCATTTGCCCTTTACATTTTTGAATCGTGCACAAGAAACGACTCAAATATTGCAATTAAAATGATTTCAAACTAATTAACACTTTATAGGTGATAATAGTTTCATTCACCGGTTAGCTCGTTATCTAAAAATACGCACAATTTCATTCAAATGAAATTCAGATGACAAAACAACAGATATGTCTGGTTTTCGGTCTGCTTCTTTTGCTATTTTTATTAATATTCTCTTTAAATTTTTATTTTTTAAACCGTTTAAACGACCAGTTGGCGGCCAAAGATGCTCTACAAAATAAATACAATAAAGTGTCATTTGTCGAGAGTCGCATACGAAAATCGGTTAAAAATCTGAAGCCCGTCTACCTGAACAGAAATCCTAGGTTTTTTATGATAAGAAATAAGTTATTACGAAATTACAAACCTAACCGCTACGAAAATGTTTCTCTAATCTGGGACATTAGCCATTATGTAAATTTTTATATCTCACTTTTTCTAACTATACTTAATAATTACTAATTAATTACTTTATTTTTTTTTAATTCAGTGGCCAGATGACAATGAAATATATCCAGAGACTGATACCACAATGGGACAACTGCTACAGGCGCTTCAATCCGAGGCCATTGTTACAGCTCGTAACTCTCCCCGAGGAACTCAGTTTAAACTTTTACTTAGCTTGGTCGGAAACCAAAAAGTTATATTCAAGCCTAAGTGGTATGAGCATGGCGTTATTATTGATGGTGTAGTATATTCCGGCAAGGATAGACACTTTTCCGAAATATTTGCGTTCTATTTGGGAGCTGCTTTAAATATGCGTTGGACCCCAATTGCAGCAGGTAGAAAAATCAGTTTAGAAGATGTGTTCAAAAAGTCAGACAAGGAACTACGAGATACTTTTATTGTGAATGGTGAGACAGAATATTTATATTCTATTTTTCTGGATTTTAATTGTTTTAATTGATATTAATTGTAGATAATCAAACTCGTTACTGTGTGTATGGAAAATGCTTCTATTGCCAACAAAGCGAATCGGTTTGCGGTGACGAAAAACACTTTATTGAAGGTGTTATTCTGCAATTAATTCCCGGAAATCTGGCAAAGTTTCGATCACCCTGGCAACGTACATATAAAGACAATCAGCGTGCCGAGTGGGAGGATTCAATGGATTACTGCGAGTAAGTGGCTAATAGTTTATTTGTTTATGAAATGATAATTACATAAGAATAATTAACCATTAGGTCGATAAAGGGTAAAATGACTTCACATCGATTGCTCGACTTGATTGATGTTGCTATTTTCGATTTTATCATTCAGAACGGAGATCGACATCATTACGAAACTCGAAATGACCGTGTCGTGCTAGTGGACAATGGAAAAGGATTCGGTAATCCGAATGTTGACTTTCTTGATATTTTAGCTCCGCTTTATCAATGTTGCATGTACGGTTTTAGAGTACTTTAAAAAATCGTCTTCTGAGTATTTTCTTTCTTAGGATACGGAAGTCAACCTGGGACCGACTATCTTATTTCACAGGAGGAACTCTGACTGAGCTCATTGAACAGCTTACAAAATACGATCCACTCTATCCAACGATTACTGATAAACATTATAAGGCAGTCGAGAGGCGCTTGCTAATGGTTTATGGTGCCGTTGAGATTTGCCTAGAGAGATTTGGTGACGAGGTGCTCAAATAGATAGTTATAGTTATAGTTAAATGTAAATATTATACATACAAACTTAATCCAAATAATATTTACATAATTGCACATGTTGTTTATTTAAATTTGTCCAAGTTCGGAAAAATAAATTTGAAACCTGATTTTGAATTTTGTTTATGCCATTATTATTGACTGTCTGTCTGTCCAACTGACAATTAACAATTTACAGCGCGGCATTATCATTCGCAAATTACGCTGAAACTTGATGAACCTTTTCTAGATATCGAAAAAGCTCTCGAGCTCACGATGGCCTTGTCACACAAGCTTTGTAACGCGAACACGCGAACACTATACTTATCCAGAATTGTGGACTATTTTCTATTAAACAGATCATTTTGTGTTTCTATACCAAGTGCGACCTCAAAAACTTACCCGATTCCAGCCGGAGTTCCCCAGGGATCTGTCCTTAGCCCGTTATTATATAACATATATACAGCTGACATACTAACACCAAAATACTGAAACATTGCCTCGTACGCCGACGACACAGCAGTGTTTACGTACAGTGTCTGTTCCAATGCAATTAGCAGAAGAATAGAAAAAGCGAAAATCGAGCGATACTTTAAAAACTGGAAAATAAAAGTGAACGGTGCCAAAACAGAAGCAACATTCTTTCCATATAAACGAAGAGCCAAAAATCGACTCACACGAACATTGACCCAACTTGGCAGAAGCATCTCCTGGCAAAAAACCGCAACATACCTTGGGATAGTTTTAGACGAGTATCTAACATTTGGGCCACACACTGATAAAAGTATCGAAAAAGATTGAGTCCTAGCTAGAGTTTTCTACCCATTTACAGCTAGAAAATCAAAGAAAATAAGCTCGCTGGTTTCAAAAGTCTCGTTCGTCCTATGTTAGTGTGTGGATGCCCGGTTTGGAGAAACATGGCGCAGATACATTTTCGACGACTACAAACTACACAAAACAGAGCACTAAAGCGCATACTGGGTGTACCATCTTGGTACAAAACAACGACTCTAAACGAGCGCTAGACCTATTCAGGAATACATAGACGAAACCATAATAACCCAGTTTGAAGAAAGAACTTCAAACTCGGACTATCAAATGATCCGCGATGTCCTCCAACACTGAAACATAAGCTTAAAAAGCATCATAGTGATTGTCCTATTTATCTTATTTTATGTCTTCCCCAAAAGGTTTTTTTTCTTTTTCATTACCCAGGAATTTTCCCTTTAATTGTTCTCCTAAATACACACACTTACACTCCAAAACTACTTAGATTACTACCAGTTGTACAGCTAATCCTAGCTTAACCCTGATAACAAAAAATCTTCATATGTATACTATATAAACATACTTTTAAATAAAAGCCTTTTTTAAAAAAAGCTATGCAAACTTTTTTGGTCGAGTTTTATGAGGATCTCCTTTTCAGAAAGCTTATAAGAGAGTATGGGAAGTTCCCTAATAAAAGATCAATTCAAGAAGAAGGCTTCATTCATCCATTTCTAATTGAACAAAAATTAAAGTTGCTAATCGACAGAATTATATTAGCAATTCAAGGATTTGCGGAGTATATTGTAATGTGTGGAATGGTCAAATACATTATGTATGCTGACAACATATATAGTAGTATACAGGTCTGGTACAAATCTCACAAATATCAACACTACAAAGAAAGCCTATTTATATATAAGAAAAAACCGAATTGAATCGGCTCAAGGGTCACAAAATCTTAAAAATGAGAATACCTTTTAAAAGTAAATGATACAAAGTCGCCTGGATAATGTATGTTATTGTGATTTTTGTATGTTATTATGATTTGGTGACAAAAATGCACACCTTATTTTTCTTTTCTTTTCATGTGTCCCATTCCTTCAGAGCGGGTAAATTTAAAAGGGTGGCACGACAATTCCCCGTAAATACAATTCCATGAAATCACAATTCACTTGATTTTTAATTAATATTAAATTCGCCAACCGTCGGCGAGTGCAGAAGTATTATTATGCGTGTGCAAACCGAATTTTGAGCGTGTTGCTTATTACCAGGTAAGCAATGTAGCACGGTGGCGGATGCGGACTGGAACAACTACGACGACCCTTGGCTACAAACAACCGGACACGAGTTGGATTTTGGAACGTTCGGACTATGTTTGCGGATGAACAACGCGAACAAGTCATGAACGAGATGAGACGGTACAAGCTTCTCGTTCTTGGACTGAGCAAGACTCGGCAGAATGGCTCTGGTGAGCTTGCTGAGTCCGACGGATACGTCATCTTGTTCTCTGGTAGAGCAGCCCATGGAACAACACGCCAAGAGGGTAATGGGATCGCACTATCTCGACCTCCTAAAGCTAGTTTTATTTCCTGGACCCCTGTTTCGGGGAAGATAATAACTGCTAGGCTGAGAACGAAGATAACGTCACGCTTGTCCAATGCTACGCGCCTACCGAGCCTTCGGGCCTCACGTCAAAATAAGAGTTCTATGAAGAACTCTTGGCAACCCGCGCTGACATTATTCCCCCAAGTTGTCGGTGCACGGCATCGCAGACGGGAACTCTGGGTTTCAGACGAGTCCTGGCGTCTCAGTATAGACCGTCGGCAGCTCAAAGTCAGCTTGTTAGGCGCCAGGCTCAGGCACCAAAAACAAGAACTCAGTACTCGCGTACCGTCTCGTAAAAAGAAGTTTAAGACGTGGAAGATACAACAGTGGCAGCAGCAAGACTGGGCGACATGAGGAGCTGTACCGGATAACAATATAGTTCACAAACCGCACATCAAACACAAGGCATCCTGTTAAGGATGCCTGCGGTAACCCATTGTCAATTGATAATGAACAGTTAAAGTGATGGAGAGAGCACTTTGAACAAGTGCTCAACAACGAGGTATCCACAAGGCCCCCCAAAATGAAATGAAATGAAATATCTAATGCTAGAGCCTAGCCTCCGGTAAAGCAGCCGGAGCAGACAATATCCAAACAGAACTCGTCAAAGCGGACCGGCCACTTTCAACGGAGATCTCGGAATACCCCATGCTAGTACAGGCATGGGAAGACGAGATTATTCCTGACCCTTGGAAATCAGGAATAATCGTTAAGCTTCCCAAGAAAGGTGACTTGAGCAGCTGCGATAACTGGAGAAGTATATGTCTGCTGACCGTGGTCTACAAGATCCTGCCAAAGGTTTTCTTATCGAGGGTACAGTTCCATATCGAAAGAACCCTGCGGGGCCAACAAGCAGGGTTCCGAACAGGGTATTCGTCAAATCGGTCCTTTTCTACGGTTGCTCTGACCTGGAAACTGCATACATTAGTCAACCACTGCTTTAGGCGGATCTTGTACATCAGATGACCAGAGGTAGTCTCCAATACTGAATTGTGGACATGAACCAGGCAAGCACCCGTCTAATGCAAGTTCGACGGAGAAAGTGGCAGTGGATCGGTCACAGCTTGCGGCGCGGTTCGAACAACCCGCAAGGAAGTCGTAGCAGAGGTAGACCGAAAACGACGTGGAGGCGCACAGTCGAACGAGAGCTAATAGATGCTTAAACGAACTGCAGGGCGATAAATGTCCAACGAAACTAGTACAATATCGTCTCGCTACTAGATCTTGGTTTCAAAGTAAATAAAAGAGTATACTTTTATGAAAGCATACCTAAAGAATTACAAAAGCTTTTCCAGCATGCAATTGATTATCGTAAAAATGTCCAGCGATCAATTTTTGAAAGAAACATTGCTAAAGAACTTTGGAAAAATTATAGATCTAGTTCTAATCAACATAGTTATAAAATAATAAATATAAATATAAATATAAAATAATGTTATATATTATAAAAAATGCAAAAAATAATTTCTATACAACCCGACTTAGCGATAAGCTTCCAACCCGATTAATTTGGCAAAACCTTAATTCTATTGGAATTAATTCCAAATTGTGCTGTGCTACTCTTATTGGAGCCACTGTGCCCTAAAACTCACAACACATCCCCGATGGTTGGGAGTCTTAATTTGCCCTGACGCGACTAACAACTTTGCAGGGCAAATGCGCATATTTTTTTAGATATCTCTATGCACCGAGATCTATCTTACTAACATATTTTATATTCTGAAACACTTATAGTTCTATACATGGTGCGTATGTATATGGCATTAATGTTCCGTTAAACCAAATCAATAAATCAATGCATGTACCAGATTACCGTATAAAGAAATATGATAACCTTGGTGACTTCCGTAATAAGATTTTAGGTTGTTCGCTTAGATTTTTTTATAAAAACAAATGCTGTGTTTTTATAAAGAAATTAGTCGACTTGAAAACGCCCAAGTTTATTTACAATAAATTTCAATTTTCATTCCCGCCTAGAACTGCTAATATCAATTCTTCTTCATTCTTCTTCATTCAATTTCACTCTTAAATCTTTGTTCATGGTCCTAAATGCTGAAACTCTTTGCCCTTCGATATTAAAACAATCATCTTCATTACTAATTTCAAAAAATCTTGCTTACTTTAATACTTTTATCATTAATATGACTTTTGATCCGTAGTGCTCGTATTTCCAATAGTTTACGCTTGCCCCTTGATGATTTCTTTTGTGTGTGATGACTGATGATGCAATCTAAATTAATATAAACTAATTTTAAGAAAATTTTAATTTGTATATGCACTCATTTACTTTTTACACTGTACTTTAAGAAACATCTATAAAATTGTAATATTTTTTATATGTATATAAGGCTGTCGGCCTTGATGTTTCCATATTATTATTAATTAATAAATAAAAAATATAAAACCAATTATTATATGCCTTGTCACACGACACACAAAATATTTAAAATTATATAGTTTTTTGTTTATCATAAATGTGAAAATTCCCATAAAAAATAAAAGCTTATCAGAAAATTTAATTATGAACTAGTTGTGCATTATTTTCTATGCAGTTCAATTTTTAAGTTAATTATAACTAATTAGAATATGTGATATTGATGTTATAAAAACATTTATTATAATTATCCATTACGTAAATAATAATGAGTAATTAAATTATTAACAACAAAATTTATTTTCATAAAATATATTACAAAATGTTAAAACGAAAAAGATTTTTTTTGGGTTTATGCTCTGTATATGCATGCATTTATTTATATACAATTATACATCCTTCAGCTACTATTATAAATGTTTACATATTCTATTAAAATCCCATTATCGTATAAAAAATGTTTACTGGCTTTGCCGGAGATTGACATTTATGCTAATACACTTTTGAACATAAGATTCTGGAGGCCTTATAACACACAATATTTATGTATATAATACATATATAAAGTATACACACAAATAACATAACGCTACACAAGCCTCCGCGCAAAATGCAAATTCAGGATTATGGGGAGATTTTCAAATTACTCTGTGCACAAAAATTGTAAGAAATCGTATGCAAAACGATTGTATTATCGTCGGATAAAAATGATCATGTTATATCGTCTATCTCTGTATAGAATATATTAAATACGCAGTCTATATTATGTAGTCTGCGTTTTAAGTCTTATATTACAATGTAATATATTTGAAAATATTGCGAATAGAATACAGTAGTAGTAATGTATATAGACATACTTTTTTTCGGTTAGGATATTTTCATCCCGTGCGCACAGGCTTCGAATTATGGTTGACTTTCAAAATTGCGACATTCATACAAAATCATGTGGACATTCGTACATCAGAATTTCGTACAACAAAAATATAAATCAAGTTATGTTTTGTTTTGTTAGAAAAGAATTTATTTACCATCGACAGACTTTCACGCAAAATGTTTCGTACTCTTTTTTATTGTTTTACAATGTATGCTCGCTATACACAAAAAATGAATTCATTGATCGAAAAATATTTTACGGGCCCGTATATACAGGGTAAGGATTGCAATACCGGAATCAAAACAAAATACCGGTATTTCAGTATTTTTTTTAGCGCAATACCGATATAAACACTAACTACTACACTAATACTTTTAGAAGAATTATAATAATTTTTGTATAGGTTTGCTATAAGTCGATTTATAATTAATGACATATTTATAAGAATATCTTTCTTTTTTATTCTTTGAAATGAAAAATATTCATTAAGAGTAACAGTAAATCTGACATCGATTGCCTTCTTAATGCAATTTCGAGACTAAAGGGGGAACCTTTGTGTATTAAGTTATTTATTAGAAATTTAATTGTGGCATCAGCTGTAAACAAATTGACATTCTGATGACACAACGCTTCTACTGAAAGTTAAATAGTGCAAGTACTTCAATTGTGTCAGAAATTACATTTCGGACTCTGAAAAGCTGTTTGACGGATCAGAGACAACGTCAATTAACGCCTTTTGTATGCATTCTCGATGTAAATAAAATCGCTCTAGCATATTCAGAAGGCTGTTCCATCCAATCCATACAATCCATACAATCCAAAATTATATTCAGAACTTTTTTAAATTCTGCTATAACATACTTCTGCAATGCAACGTCATTTTTGTTACCGATATTTACTTCTATCCGATTTTTATTGTACAACACTGAAATAACTGCCAGTTGAATTGCATGTGTAAAGCAAAGCCACTAGCAATTAGCTTTCCAAATTTCTTCATTACTGAAGCACCATCAGTTGTTATGCATATTATATTCTTGTCGAGGTTCATTCCAAATAAAATCAGATTAGCATTTTAAATCCCAACACAATTTATAATATAATATTATAATATTTTACAACGGGCTAGCAATAACATTTTCGAACAAATGAACGTTTGAGCAACTGACCTGCTCCCATTTTAATGTAGTTTATTTTGGATCTGGTTGCACTGATAATTTGTATTTTGTAAAGGGTTTTCCATTAAGGGCGCTTGAGCTTTGAAATGAAAAAAAAAAAATACATGTGGGAGAGATATTTGCGAAAAAAAAAAATTATTTGAAAGGTCCATCGACCCCATTATGTATGGAATATGACATCATTCA
>JANSTU010006779.1:0-16860 GCA_027564075.1 Bolitophila hybrida
TGGCAATTTTTATAATTATTGAAAAAATAAAGGTCAGTTGGGGAAATTATCCCTGTTGACGTCACTAAAAAAAAATAATATATATTTAGAATGAAACTCTCACTTCAAAAGAAGGTGGATATATTTTTATCACAATTTTTATAATATCCATTTAGATAATAATTTAGTTTTTTGATATTATTTTAAATGTGTTTTGTCCTTTTCGCACTTTGTTATATTGTGTGTTTCTATCTCGAACCACTTTTTTGTCAGTAAGGTTTTCAGAAGGTAAAGGTCGATTTATATTACCGCATTACTGCTGTCAACTTTGTTAAAGCTAAAAACAAAGTGCATGTTGAAATTAGTGCGATAAATAATAAATACATTATTTCTTGTATCCTATGTGTTTTTAAATATCAATCAGTGATGTGGGAATAATATAATATAAATATAATAAATAATATAAATAACCCTTAAACCGAGATTTTGTATATAGCGAGGTATATAGTGAAAACCGAGGTGAAAACTAATGCTAAGTACATGTCAGTATCACTGACATAATATTTTTTATTGTGTTTTGTGTATTTTTCCACTGTGTGTTTTATGTCAGATGTCATTAGAAAATTATAGAAACTTCAAAGTTCAAATAACAAAAAATACTGTTTCCTACTGCTTATAATTTTTAAAAAAGTACCTGGCTAAGTATGTGATTATGATAAACATTATTGATTGGAGAACATTGGTTTGGTATTTCCAGGCACCTTTATTCTTTATGTATTCTTAACAACATTGAGAATACATAACCTAAAAACTGATATTGCACAAAAAATCAATGTTTGTAATTTATCTTTTTAGATAAGCTTTTTAATCCGGATAAAATCAATTCATATTATTTATCTGTGTATGTGTGAATTGCATGTTACACGTGATTAAGATCTGTGCTTCTGCAAATCGTAAGGATTAAATCAAATTGACGGAAAAATGAACAGCATTGGAGCACATTGCAACGAACTCAAGAAACAATATGACCAGTGTTTTAACAACTGGTTTGCGGAAAAATTTCTTAAGGGAAACACCAATGATTCGGTTTGTGCGCCCCTGTTCAAGACCTATCAGCAGTGTGTCAAGGTAAAACACTGCAATGCTCCAATAAATGCGGTTATATAAAAATGTGTATTTTACATTCTAGGAAGCAATGAAAGCCCAGAAAATTGAATTCAAGGAAATTGCAACCGACCATCTCGGCTCGGAACATGAATATAAAGTGCCTCCTTCGAAGCCATCAAGTTGATGAAACAATATTGTTTTTTTAGATTACATTTTATTAATAATTCTGATTTAAAGTATAAAGTCAAAATATGTATAAAATGCTTACATTTAATGTTTAAATATCTTGTAAGTGTATACTTACGATTCTTAGTTGATAATAATTTTTGTTATGCTGTATAATTTGGAAAGTTGTTTTATGTTCTATACAATATGCTAAAATATATCTTACCGCTCTGCTAGTTATTGAAAAAAGCAATAAATATTTTAATACTTTGTTTATTCTCTTTATACAGTTATGTTCATGGAATTAAAAACATATTATTTCAAAATTAAACTCTTCCGTTAACATTCAGCATCTTCTCAGTATGATCAAATTGTCTGATGCACAATGCATCCGGAAAAGCTAAGACACTCCTGAAATAGTATTGTTGCCACACTAATTCGATCTAGACTCTTCAAAAGTCTTACCAAATTTCGGAAATAAATCTTGAAACAATGTGGAGCTGTTTGAAGAACATAATTATTAAATATGCTTATTATAAACAATCTATGTCTTATGCTAAGTTGAATTTTGTGATGGAATAGAAGTAACAACGTCCAAGTACAAAATGCATTTGGCATAATAAAAAAATGTATAAAATACGTAAGTCTAATTAAATCAAACCGTACGTTGGTAGTGCCTTACTTTCCGACGGCGAATTTGGACAGAGATTCCAACAGACCAATGTAGGCAGAATGTTCATAGTTGGTGCTTAGATTGCCGAGTTTCTCGACAAACTCATTGCTGATGCCTTTCTCTTCCAAGAGATTCATCAGAAGGTCGTACAGGTACTAAATAAATAAAAAATAAAATTAATTAAAAATGTGAGGAATAAAATACGGTGCTAACATACTCCATCCAAAACGTCACCGGCCACAGCGTAGTTCTTCTCAACCCATTCACCATCATAGATTGTCAGCTCATCAATGCCGAAAACATCATCTAGAAATATAATATGTAATAGAATATATCTAAAATTAAATTTGCTAATATAAACTACCGTATTCTCCTTCGCCAGCTGGTCCTTGCAGGAAAGAGCATGTGAACGACAAAGTTTTGGTACCACGGATGATATCAACTTCAAAGTTCGGTTTGCTCTTCATCTCTCCGATCTGGGATTTTTCTTCGGATGTTTCTTCTTCGATATCGGGCTCAGATTCAGCATCAACGGTGTGATTAATGTTGAATGAAATAACAATCCTATAAAAAATCTTTTAAAAAAACTGATATACACGGAACAAATATTTATTTCTTACTTTTCCTGGTCTGTTTCCTTTCGGAGCTCAACTTCTGCTCCGTCCAATTTAACCTTAAATCCATTCAATTCGGTGGGAATTGTCTGTGACTTCTGTGCCTTCTTCTCGGCAACGATTTCTTCTGTCAGAAATTCTACAAGTTCGCGTTCACCTGTGCAATGTATAACATTAAAGGTTTTTAAGTTTAAAAAAATATTTCTTTCATGATACTTTCATAAGTGGGGTTATGAAATGCCAAGTCGCTATTACGAAATCATTTTGAGTTTTTTAAATTAAAAATACCTTTTGTGTGCAAATGTTGAGATCCACAACCGCATGAGCAGCCTAGACTTGGCTTTTGCAGTGAAATTGATGTGGAGACTCCGGATACACCTTCTGGACGTTTCGACATGTGCCAGAGCGTACGGGTGAACTCTCGGCGTCCGAAAGATTTCTGCAGCGGGCTGGCAAAGCTTTTGAGTGCCGAAACACGGAAGGCAGACTTGAGAATTCCGTTCATTTTAATATAATGTAGAATTACACGCAGTGATAATTAAATACTTGGTAGTGTATTTTTTCTAATTTTTTTCTACCGGTACTGTCAGTTCTCAGTTCTCTTATTTGCAAATTGTAAATTTTAATATTCACAATAAATATATTTTTTATCTTTTTAGGTTTGTAGCACTTTTTATAATATCCCAGTAAACATGTGCTAATTCGATGAATATCATTTGAATAGAAATATCAAAGGCTGAAATTTGCAAGTGTGATGCCATCACATTTTCCGATACATTTTCTCCTCGAACATTTCTGCTGAGCTCTGGCTGCTGGTATTTTTTTTAAATCTTTCAAAGAAACAAAATAAATACATAAAATAGGAAAATAAAAGATGATTAAAAAAGACTCACCAATGCTGAAAAATAGTAGCGTAAAATGTATGACGAGGTTATGCTCGTCGGAAATGTCTGGTTGTTCTTTATAAAAAGAGTGTCAGACTTCGTCGACTGACTTGCCAAAATTTCGTGCCGTGTCAATCACCATGAAGTCGCCTGAAACCTTGGCCCAAAAGTGGCAGATGTCACAATACCTCTCTCACTATGTGAGTACACGAGCTAACACAACTGGCAGTTTTTGACTGACACTGCTGCGTGCCAGTTGCGAGCCAGACGTCTGCCAAATCGGGTGAGCACACGTACTGACACCTTTGTGACTGTCTGCTATCCAAGTTTTTACGTCATAATAACGCCAGAGTGTCAGACGACTAACACTTTTATCAGCCAGTGTACTGTTAGCTTTAGTTTATCTCTCGTTTTATCTACACTGTTCCTATTTAAAACTTCTCCCATATGGCAATGTAAATAATAATATAATAATATTATATAATAATATAATAAGATAATAATAATATATTAAGATTTTCATGAAACTCGCCCAAAAAACTCAAATATTTTTTTTGCATTTTGCAATAGTTTATATAGTTATAGTTTATGTGTTTTACGTGTTTTATGTATCACAAAAACGAGTTAATAGATAATTTCAAATATTATATTTAAATATTACCTTAACATTTAACATTAACACTTTTGAAATAAAGAGGACGATCTTTCAAAATGCACATGTTGGGTTTTTGTTTTTTTTTTTAATTATTTTTTTTTATTTATTTTGTTTATTATATTATATTTTTATACTCTACCTGCTCGAAGATTTACGCTTCGCCAACTTACTGGGATTAGTATATACAAATATTCTCTTGTCGACATTATACGTCACTGTCAAAGTGTCAAATTCTCTTCTTTTATTTAAGACTTTGTGTACAAGTACAATTCAATTTAACACATGTAGCCATACACCATAAATAAATAATATAAATAAAGCAATATTTGTATTTAATCAAATTATTTCCGATTTTGTCAATGATTCCCGTCTTCTTTAAAAATGGGTAAGCACTGTTTTTATATATTTGTGTTTCTAAGTCAATCAATATTCTTGATAATTAGACTCTCAAATACAATTGGTTGACGTAAACTTATCAGAAGTCAACAGACCATGCTGTACTCATGGTCCAGTACTAACGTTTCGTCGAATTTTTAATGATGGCAGCGAATCGGTCTTCTTTGATGCCTGTTCAGCATCCCGCGGAATTGAGTGCAAAGTTTTTAAGGTTCCAAGTGAATCGGATAGACTGCTTGATGCTAAGAATTCTCAGCAAAAAGCTCAACAGAGTTATGAGAAAATGCAACAGGTATACCGAATAATCTATAAAGATAGAAACAATTTAATTAACAATATCTTATTCGGTCAGATTCGCCTGGATGCATCAGAAACTCGAGTCTACTGTCACACGTGCAAAACTTTTGTTCTACCAGCTAAAAAGGAACAGCATAAATCACATGACATGCAAATTGGAATTTCAAATGAAACACTTGAAAAACCCACAACATTGTTGAAGCCACTGAGCAATGACAAGCAGGAGGCCCAGTATTTCTTTGCTGACCAGACTCTTAAATGCATTGCTAATAATTGCAAACAACTAAAACTAGGGTTCGATCTCGTCTTCTTTTCATTTTTAATAAACACTTCCTAAAATTAAATAAAAATTTTGCAGAAAAGTTGTGTGCATTGGAGCACCTCGTCTGCACGAATTCTTACGGCAGCACTTCGAGTCCTTGAAGATTCAAAGTATTTTGTTGGACTTTGATAGTAGATTTTCAGCATTCTACAAAAGTGACAATTTTTTGCTGTACAATATGTTCAATCATCATTTCTTTGGAGGCGACACAGAGAAAAACACATTTGAACAGTTTCTCAAAGAAGATGGGTAGGAGTATTAAAATATTTATAAGTTTGAATTTCAAATAATATTAGTGATATTACCAGTGACCAAAGAGTGTGCTTGTTTACGGATCCTCCGTTTGGATGTCGAACTGAAACTCTTGCAAGCACGATCAAGTGTATTGCACGTAGGTACCAGGAAGTGAATAAGTTCAATGATATCCTAACCGTTATGTGGGTGTTTCCGTACTTCATGGAACAGTACATCATAAATGTAATGCCTGAGATGAGTATGGTTGATTACAAGGTAGACTATACCAATCACAAACTGTACCATTCTGGAGAGAAAGGCCGAAAGCAAGGGTCACCTATACGTATCTTCACAAATATACCCTTGAATCACATTCATTTACCCGAATTAGATGGATACCGTTTGTGTCGACCCTGTGAACAGTATCGATCGATCGAAAACATTCACTGTGCTGTCTGCAAAACATGTCCGTCCAAAAATGGATCGAAATATGTCCATTGTAACCAGTGTGCTGTATGTGTGAAACCGTCTTACCGGCATTGCAGCCAGTGCAATCGATGCACTCAGATTCAGGGACACACATGTAATGAATATCAGCGCAATCTAACATGTTGGATTTGTCGGCAAAAGGGTCACAATGAGCTGAACTGCACAGAATGGTTTTCATTAAAGAAATCAAAATCATCTAAGAAATATTTGAAGTTGGGAGCCGTTAAAAAGAGGTGTTTTCTTTGCAATTCGACTGGTCACAACGAAAAGTCATGTAAACGTCGAGCAGAACTTTTGAATGAACATACTTTTATGCAAACAACTGTAAATATTTTTTCTAAACAATAAAATTATTAAATTTAGAAATACGTTTTGTTTTGCTCTGACTGTGGTGATAACTAAGGAATAAAGAGTTCCTAATTTATATTAATTTAATATCTGATAACAGGTTTCATATTAAAATTTAATTTTGTTTTAGGTGAGCCGTACAAATGTGATTTATGTGATGTACACTTTAAACTCAATAGTTTTCTGTTGATGCACAAGTTTGAGCACCACAGTGAAAAAGAAAGACGAAGGAAAATATCCGGTTTTTTGAATGCACTCCTCGAAAATGAATCCGTTTATTCGTCAGACAGTGACTGTGATTACGAGATCGTCACAACGGTGCGAAGGGTACCGCGGCAAAAACCTATACTTCAAATTACTAATGAGATCGAGCCTAAAGTCGACGAAGCGTTAGCGACCATTAAAATAGAACTTCCCGTAATCGAGAATACAGAAACGCACAACCGATTTACATGTGATATTTGTGGCCTTAGTTTTAACAAGATTCAACTTGTACGGAAACACATAGAAAAACTGCATTGTCATCAAAATTTAGAAGAATATTCGAAAGTTGTTGGTGAACAGCCTAGAAAAATTGAGAATAATGATGACATTAACAACCATAAACCAACAAATATTATTGAAACAGAAACATTTTCTTGTGAAATATGTTTTGAGGTATTTTCTAAGCAGATTGATCTGTCTCTGCATTTAAATGCACATAATTGTCATTCTACGAAAAATAGTGCTGCTGAGAAACCCTTCAAATGTGAGCAATGCAATAAATTATTTATGCGAAAAAAATGCCTATTCTCGCATCAACTAAAATGTGTTCTGCCCAAGACAAAAGCACCGAGTTCCAAATTATACTTGTGTAGTTTTTGTGGTAAAAAATATCCTGCCTCAAATCATTTGAAGGTTCATTTGCGACTTCACACCGGCGAGCGGCCTTTTCGTTGTACGATATGTTCAAAAGGATTTTCCATCAAAAAAACATGGCAGGATCATATGAACATGCATGCCGGTCACAAACCATATCAGTGTCCTGTGGACGGATGTGACAAGTCATTTTCGCACGGTAGTGGTGTACGGCAGCACATCATCTGTATGCACACGGAATTAAAGAAATTCCAATGTGAATACTGTCAGAAAATGTGCTCAACGAAAATACATTTAATGTAAGAGAATAATGATATAGTTTTTTAATTAAGAATTAACAAATAAATAATTTAATTTATCAGAGAACATGTTCGATCGCACACTGGTGAACGTCCACATGAATGCCAAACATGTGGTCTAAAGTTCAAATTGTCTAGCACTCTACGGATACACAATCGAACGCATACCGGCGAGAGACCGTTCAAGTGTGACATTTGCCAAAAGGTAATTTTAAATAAAATACATTACATTTAATTTAAGTTTTAAATAATTACTTAATTATTTTTTTCAGGGATTTATAAAATCGTACGGTCTCAAGCAACATCTTAAATCGAAGAAAAACTGTACTCCGGTCTTACCACCAACTCTTTAAAACGTACCTGTATACTCCACAAACCGTCGGGACAATAATACACACACATCACATTAGCTTAAATACTTTTTATATTTTTCATAAAAAATAGTAAAAAACACATGTTATATAAATATGTAGGCTTTCCTCACTCTCTATTCACTATCTAATTATATTCTGGCTGATATTCCCGGTGAAATCTTCTTGGATTATAGGTATACATGCCCATTGTGTTGTGCAGTTGCTGTGGATCTGGATAGACCTCATGCGGCGGTGGATACTGCATTGTGTGTCCGCCCTTTTGCGGATACATGTGCGAATCATAGAAATGGTCTGGCGCTGCAGCGGGAACATGGCGCTGCGATCGCCAGCTATCATAGATGTTGGCATTGCTGCCGTGCATCGAGTTCGAGTGCCGCTACAGGATTGTAAAATTAAAACAATTTTCTTATTATTTGCATTTGTAATAATTACCTTTGGTTTAATCGGCTGTTTGCTTTCACTCCATGTGTCTTCGGGATTATAAAAATCATCTTGAACATAGTTTTCTAGACCACCCATGTGATTTTTGTTCAGTTCGTTTAGCATGTCTGCAGTTAATGGTATCGGCTGCTTTTTCTTGGATCGTTTCTGTCTGTTCACCAGCTAGGAACGGAGGAGCGAATGCATTTAAATAAAAATACGATTTATAAATAGTATAATACAACTTACCACTGCGATACCGAAAACAATAATAAATAACAATGAACCAATACCGATCACAATAACAGCAACAGCCCACTGAGGAATGAAAGCGTCCTGTTCATCGGCATCTAATCCGGAATTGGCTAATAGAATTTGATTCGGAATCACTACAAAAACAAACACCAATAATTTAAACATTAACCGCATATTTATAATATTTAAAATTTTATTTAGTTTACCAATAAAGTCCGTTGAAACAGGATCAATCACAAATGCACCTAATAGAGTCATTGTCTTGTTTGAATAGGATGGCTTTGCTGTAAACGATTCCACGGCTGCCAGGTCATCTTCGTAGTCTTGATCGATATCGTTTATAGGTATAACCGATGTTGGTGCCTTTTCTAAAGCTGCGTGAAACATTCTCTTGATATCCAATGTGTTTAGTTCTTGGGACACATCGTTTAATTCCACGAAATAGTCGACGAGTACACTTCCCTTGCTGAAATAAAAAAAACAGAGATTTAGTTTTCAAAATGTTTTATACGCACAATAATTCTTACCTGAAACTGTCTATTCGAATCCTATTGTACCACTTGTTTAAGTTGTTGGCCTTGCTGAAGACGTTAATCAACTATAAAGAGAAAAAATGATTTATTATAATATTTTTTGATTAAGCATATTTATGTGTGATGTATCAGTTTAGTTTATGACGCAAGGTCCGATGAATAGTTATTTATCGCTGAGAGTTTCAAATCATATTCGAAGTCAATCGAATTGTCACTTTAAAGAGTTTTCTTTTTGAGATTTTAGCCTAGAATAATTGGATTGTCTATTGAAATATTAGGTTGTACAGTAATGGCCTGCATCTTTTTCGATCTTTGATCTTCGCTGCGATATGGTGAGTGCCAATCAGCTCAGTTCGGGCAATGCTATACATCAAAATGACGTATCACGTATCAATTGTTCAGATTTGACCTTTCGTCCACGATCACGAAGGAACTATGGAGTTCACAAAAATAATGACAAAAAATGGTTAAAGTCGGCATAAAATCATCAGAGACATCGCGGAGGAGTTGCAAATAATTGTTCGAACCATCCACACTTATTTGCAAAGAGCTGGTTCAAAAAACTTGATGTTTGCTGCTGTCGCAAAGAAATCGAATGGACCGAATTTCCGTCTGCGAATCATCAATCGGTGACAGACTGATAGGTGATGAATAGTGGATCACGTACGACAATTTCGTAATTTCTTAAAACTTAGGAGTCATGCCGAAGTCTAAGGTAAGGTATGATATTATATCAGTTAGTTGTATCAGGCAGTAAGCGCACGGATGACTTGTGGTTTTTTTGGGTAATCTCTACAATCATCTAAGAGTTATACGAGTGTTTAATGGCAGCGAATGCACTTCTTGTGAAGGTCAACAGTGGCGTGCACAGTCCTGATTAGTGGTTTAACGAAAAAAAATCTCACAGTAAGCCTACGTGCAGTCAGGACATAATGTAGGTTAGGCGAATGGTGTTAACCACCAACACTATAAACAACTACCGGTTATGAAATAAATAACATCGACTCGGATCGGAATACGACAACGACCCAAGCTAAGAAATAAGACAACGATTTGGCTTCGTTGACCTGGAACGTTAGGACCTTGTTGCAAATTGGAAGGTGAAGGACGTTAACTGATATGTTACGAAAGGCTATGCTGAATATAACAGCTATCCATAGACCAGATGCCCTGGCAAGGATTCAGTCCGTAGTACTTATTCTACTACAGGATTCATGGTAATGTGTAAATATAAGTCGTCAGTTACCGACTTTAATCCGATAGGCAAGTGATAGTGCACTCTACGTATTAGATGTAAGTTTTTAAACTTATAAATCCACTGAAGAAACGTATGGAGATGTCCTAAAACATGGTTGATAGTGGTTTGCATTTTTCAAATAAATATATCCACAAAAGTTCCATAAAACAAAAAAACACTATAACTATAAACACTACTCTTCCTTCTTTCCTCTCCACAAACTCTCCCAAAAAACATATATTTGTAGTCAAAACACCTCTGTATTATAATACTATATATTAAATAATATTTGAGTATATTTGAAGTGTGAAAAAATTAAATGAATTGAAAATTTAACTATTTCCTGATGGAAGAGTAGCGACCAGCGAAAAGCTGCCGCGGACCGAACATAAACTCTGATGGCGCTGGGGGTAAAAAACCAAGCTCGGCCTAAAAGATTTCAGTGGGCAACACGACGTGACTAGACAAGATGGAACGGTCAATTGAGCGAAAACTTTTACGAAGAAAGAAGAGTTCCGAATATTTCTCTTCCGAATATGAACAAATCTCTGACAATTTATCCGCCTAAACCACTTCAGTTCTAATTGAGGCCCCTCTTCTTATGGAAATTAATTCATAACTGTCACAGGAAAATAAATTGTATGCCAAATGGCTGGAACGTATAAACATTTACCTCATCTTCAACTTCCTTTGCCAAGTTCTTCCACTCATCGGTATTGTGATCAAGCAGTTCTGGTCGCCATTTAACGCCATCCACAATTTTTATTGTACCCGCCAGGTGACACTCGGAGTTGCATTGCCCAGGCTGAGTTGGTCTCACCGTGGTAGTTGTGGTCGTTGTAGTGGTTGTTGTTGTACTGGTGGACGTTGTAGTTTTACCAAGAAGCTCTGAAATATCAATGTGTTCGGCACCTTGCTGTTCGAGCAGTCGCTCTATTGAGAACGGAGTCGTTGGTGGGCTTGGCCATCCTGTAAATTCGGTCGTTGCTCTGCAAATACAAGAAAATATATAATATTATAATAACTTTATTTATGAATTTACCTTGTCGGCAATCCCTTTCGTATGGTAATCTCGGGCTTTGGTGGTCCCTCAAGATTTGTCGGGGCAGCTGTGGATAAACGAGCACCGGGACGCTTACCGATTCCTTTTGGGAACACAATTTTATTAAATCCACCGGGTGGAGTACCGGCTACTGGACCATTTGGTTCGCTAGGTTTTCGATCAGCAGTCACTACCCCAGTTTC
This sequence comes from Bolitophila hybrida, assembly GCA_027564075.1. Classification (NCBI taxonomy): domain Eukaryota; kingdom Metazoa; phylum Arthropoda; class Insecta; order Diptera; family Mycetophilidae; genus Bolitophila; species Bolitophila hybrida. The sequence continues at coordinate 11,385 of JANSTU010006779.1, forward strand.
TGCTTTAAAGCCTGGCGGCAGCAATGCAGTTACATCCTTGAACTGGATTTTCTTCAAAATACTATCAGCCACATTTTCTGGAATTTCATCTTCTGCCTTCAATTTAAATCCAGGCGGTAACAGTTTCGAGATGTCATTGTTGACTTTTAGAATTGGTGTGCCGCTTGACTCAGGTGACTTATACCCTGGCGGAAGCAGTTTGCTGAGTATGTCGTCACCGATCGGAATTGCTGATGGTAGAGCAGAGTCTTCGGGCGAAGGCTTAAAACCAGGTGGTAAGAACTTGCTAATATCATTAGCAATGGGTATAAGAGCTGCCGGCTTACTAGAGCTTGAATCTCGTGGTGTGTTTTTCTGTACAGATGATGGTTTAAATGATGGCTTGGGCGTGGTAGTATGTGGTTTTCTGGCCTTGTAACCGGGTGGAAGTAACTTGCTAATGTCATCAGTAAATCCAACAACGCCTGGTAGTAACCTTGTTGTTATCCTTGTGGGTTCGGATGTGTTCTCATCATCAACCTTTGGTTTGTAGTCCTTTGGCAAGAGAGCGTCCAGATTTTCTTCGAATTTTATATTAGAAAATAAATCAGCTAACTTTGCTTGACTTGAGACATCACTTTTATAGTCTTTCGGCACTAGACCAGCCAGATTTACATCTTGTGCAATGGGTTTATTCTTGAATGATCGGGAAATAGTTGCATTTCTAGCTGGTTTTTGTGTGGTATCCTCAATTTCTGAACTAATTGTCGTCGTAGTTGTGGTTGATGATTTTTTGTTACGGTAACTATTATTTCTTGGTTTAAAGCCAGGTGGTAGCAGGCTACTGCTTAGATCATCCATTAAAAGTGAATCAAAGGAGATCTTTCGATCTGGCTTGGTGGTCGATGTTCGAGGAGTAAACTTTCGAATGACAACTGGAGGACTCTGCGTAGAGGTTTGCTCAACGACCTCAGGCATTTTATTTAGTATTGGAAAACTACCAGTTAACAGTCCGCTGGACAACTCTGACTGCACTCTGTCTAATTTATCAATTATACTCTCAGTTGAAATAGACATATTAACAACATGTTCGCTTGTAGACCGAGATTCCTCAGCAGAATTACTATCTAGAGTTGTGACATCTTCACCAATTTCAGAACTAGTAGTAGATGTTTCTTCAAGGTTTGCCATAGTTGAAGCACTTTCGCGATTCGGTGAGTCTAGAGTTGTACTCTCCGTAGCCTCTTTTAGAACCTTAGCCGTTTCTTCTTCTTCAAGTAGCTTTGCTTCAAGTTCAGCAAGGCTTTGTTTCTTTTCATCTTGTTCAACCTGAGCAAAGGGCAGGAATCGAGCGCCTGACACACTTCTACTTGTCTGCACGGATGCAACTACAACCCAACTCTCTGTGGAACTATTACCACCATCCTGTTCATTATTTTCATTTACCTCCGATTTGACAGGCTCTTCTGGAGCCTTAGTAAAATCTGTCATTCCAGGATATGATGTAGAACCGTTTACGACACTTTTCGTCGTTACGTACGACACAACGGATTTGCCTAGAATCTCATCGGACACGTATTCCGAACTGTCAAATTCGTCGGTTGCATTCTCAGGTATTTGCTGAGGTTCGGCCTTCAAATCAATTGCCACTTTTGGGGTGCTGATTGTCTGTTCTGTAGAACTAGTTGGTGATGGCACTGCGGTTGTGACTTCTTCGTCATAGTCAACGTATTCATACTCATAGTCCAGAGCAGGAACAGTGGTCGGCTGTTCTTGTTCTTTATCTAGCTCATTTCGTTGCGTATCAGTTTCAATAGTTTCCAAATCATCCTCAACTTCTTCACTATCATCGTCACTCTTAGATCCGTCTGGTAGGTAAAAGTGAGAATGCAGTATAACTGGTTCACTTGTCTCACTTGTCCTCTCGATCGTTGAATCTACAACAGGCTCAACAGTCGGATCTGCCTGAGATCTGACAGTTGTTTGTACAATTGGCTGAACTGATGGCGTCTCGGATGCTTGTACTTCAAGCTCTTCAATATATTTTTCAGTTTCTTTATCTGGATCTGCAGCATTACTCAACGGTGGCTGTTGGTTCGATTGAATTGTTTCATTGACCACATTATTATGTTTTACTTTAGAATTAGTTAAATCAAACTCATCGAAATCGGCAACATTACTAATGGGATCCTTTTGGGATGCAACATTTGCGGTATCATAAAAGTATTCATCGAAATTTGCTTTGTATCCAATTTCATCCTCGTACTTGGACTCATTAAAATTGTGTTTTTCTTGTGATTCCTCAGGATTTGTAGGAACATTTACATCATCGGCAAAATTTGTATCGTACGATTGCTGCACAACACTGTTGACTGGAATATTGGCCGTTCGACTGCCAAACAATGGCTGCCGAAGTAATTTATTGCCACGGGGACTGTTCGATATTGGTACCTGAACACCAATAACACTTTTATCGGCAGATTGTGTTGGTGATGTTGCAATTGATCCACGTACAGATGGACTAAATCGATTGCGACGAGCTGTTGGTCGTTCCGTTGACGGTGCTGCAGTACTGACGGATGGATGAAATCTATTTTTGTTCTTTAATGATGACTCCTGACTAGTTTGGTACTTGTTTGATTCTTTGAACGGTTGATTTCGATAGAATTTATTGCTCGTAGTGTCGCTGTCAATAGCTGATTCTCCGAAGCCCGTACCAGTGGGCTGTTCTTCGACGTAAGGTCGACGTGATCGTGATGACGACTGTTGTAGTTTATTGTTCTGTAACTTTTGATTGAAGAATGGTCGTTCGGTTATTGGATTTGATAGACGAGTCTAAAACAGATTAGAGGAATTTAAATTATTATAATGGTATATAACGAAAGAAACTGGTTACAATGTATATAAATAATCAAATTTTGTCTTCAAAACAAGAACCATAAGAACACACCTTTTGAATTGTGCTAGAGATTTATTTATTTTATATTGTATAGATAAAAAACTTTACGCTATTATTTCATGTCCGTCTGAAGGTCAAGATTGTTGAATACAGATTCGGACGATCGCCATTGCTCGCACAAGTAATTTTTCCAGGGATGCATTTAGGTGTAGTGTAATACTCTAAAGTAAATACCCATGACATTGTTGTTGGTTCATAATTTAGAATTTCCGATAAATAATCTATAAATGTATACTATAAATAATAATATACAAATCTACAAAATGTCTGTCTGCATGAACAAAACGGGTTGTAGTCTTATATATAATATGTATGTATGTAGCTGTATTGTATAGAATACATTGTGAAGGTCACGAGATTTTTGCATAATTTAGCTTTGGACATAGGTTTTCGCTAACGAGCAACGACCAGCGTGCGACAGATCGTTTTCAGATATAAGTATACTTCATTTGACATCTTAAGGTGTTTGCGAAGAGCTTCGGCCCTGATGAACATCAGCGTGTAGTTGTGCACTGTATTTTTTAATGACATTAAGTAATGGTTTACTTACGACTAATTTATTTTATACTATTTAGCAGCTTTTCTTATAAGATTGCATGTGCATTGGAGCCGCCTGTTAACATGTTAATCTGTAGACGCATGAAATGGCTTTGTTGCGGACTTGACCATTAAAACATTATATTAAGCGTAAATGCGCGTCAGGACGACTCGTTCTAAAAAGCATACCAGATTCCATATCAACGGATGTGCACGATTATTTTGAAAAAAAAGATCAATTTCGTAAATGAAACGCTAATCGCTGACGTTTTTTTCTGTAGATAATAAGTACCCAGTTTGGCTAGACTAATAACAGAATTAAATAAAAATTGTATTTTGTTATACCAATCAAACTAAACATATAAGTTCCTATAGTATACAACATATTTAAAAAAAAATAAATAAGGTAAGGTAAGGTTACTTTAGCGATTATTTAAGGGAAGGTTAACAGTGTTCACTCTTCCCACGCTTCTTTGGTAGAAATAGTTACTTCATATAGCTTCTATGAAAACAGAATTTACACTCATAAACAATGTGCGAAAGCGGATACACCATTGATTTCACATTTTTAAATAAGGTATTTTGTGGGTTGACGTGATACCTAAATGCTTACATAGTCCAGAGGCATTCCAAATTTTATAATTGTTAATGACAGTACATATCGAAGAATGACCAATTCCGCTCTTCGCATTCGAATAGGATTTTGGGTTTATATTAAGAAGGATCTTAAGAGAGAAAGTTATGCATATTTGATGACTTAGAAAGCCGCAAGAGATAATTCCTTGTTGTTAAGATCATATTTTGTATATGCCTAGCAGATTCAACTGACTTACCAGTTTAATAAGCATGTTTATTGCTATGCAGATGGTGCTTAGGTATTAGGATCTCGTCTGTAATATGTCTGTCGACTAACTTTTCAAGATTCCTGTTTCTTAAAAAAAATATTTAATAGAGGTCATACATTGTTTAGATTAAAGAGTAGAGAAAATAAAATAATTGACTCCAATTGATATCTCATTTATTTTGCTATCTATAGGCTATTTCCGAAAAGCATTCGCACTTTTATATAGTCAATTTACACTATCATCTCCATAGAACCTCAATATATATAATTATAACTTTTTCCACAAATTGTGGAAGGGTTCAATATGGATTCCTTCAATCTGGTAGTGCAAGAGCCGATAAATTGGTTTACAGTATTTGTATCTTTTTTTTTGAATTAACATGCGTCTAATACAACATTTATTTTAAATTAAATAATTAATTAAATTAACTATAATTTTTGGTTATCAAAACCATCGAGGTTAAATTTTTTTAGTATATTATTTTCAAAAAGAATTCTTAATAATCAATATTGCATAAGAAAGATACAAAATGATACCTAATCATTAAATGAAAATATAATATCTAATACGCATCGATGTTATAAAAACCTGCCAAGCAGATACCGCATACTTTCATTTTGTCTACATGCGTGTGGCACTCTGGTTGCTCCATTCTATTGAGCTTTGGACAATCCCACAATCGATGTTCAGTACTCGAAATTCTTGATCACAGGTATCAGGTACTGCTGCGTTTCGATCATATTATATTAATATAATAGGGATGTGAAGTTCTCAATTAACAGGTCAACTCGCCTGAGGTTTGCATGTGAATATTTATTTACCTTCTCCTGTTTGCTTATTGAAAGCATGGTCTAAGGCATGAGGCTATAGTGCTGTGATATGCCCATACGTTGAAGGCTGCGGGAAGGTGATCAGAAGACAGCTCAGTACTTCCAGTTCAGATTTTCTCATAGAACTCTTAGTTATGACAATATTCAGAATTGTCTGTTCTATGTGGGGTAGAACGTAGGTGACGACAGAATTGTCCGGTTTGTACGTGGGTACCTACCATAAGGTATACCCCACGTCCCCCCTGGGAAGGCTCGATATAGCTCTTGAAACTTGGTAGTACCGAGGTACTACCTACCAGTTGAGTTTTTCTGCAAGGTCGAACTCC
>JANSTU010006790.1:0-16858 GCA_027564075.1 Bolitophila hybrida
CACCTTCCAGACAGTGGTTGATTGCTGTTTACCAGAGCTGCCCTAGTCCGCAGTTCTCTGCAAAACCGTTGCTTGACTATTGGACTATTCCTCGATAATAGGATGTAGAAGACGAAATGGTCCAATTTATTGAAAATAGTGACGTCTCTCCTACAAAGTAAACAGCAACATGAAAGTTGCCGACAATTCTAACCACTAGAGAAGAGAGATAGTGCCATATAATTATTGCATATATACTTCAGAGACTGTAGACTACGTCAGGGCAAAGCGGTCAGGAGAACGCAATGTGAGCACTAGAGATGTATTGCAGTTTAAACTCCAGGGCGTTGAGAGTAATGGTAGCAGAATGTTTATTAAAAATATAATTGTGGACTATTATATTTATCAGAAACATTCGCTGTTTTAGATCCTAAAAAGATCGGAGGAGTACAATGGGTCCGCATAAACACCTGCGTGCACTTCGTCCATGTAACTTCAGGACGATACTCCACAACTAGTTTATTCAAAGAGTATACCACTTATTCCGACAATGCTTATAAGAATTTGGGAAATAAGAACAGTGTGTATTTGTTTTTTGGCTTCTGAATTTCCGACGCAATGTGGCTGATTCCAAATAAGATCTCGATAAAAACGTTATGTACATTGAATACGAGAGAGAAAAGGGCTTAGAATGGTGGTGGTGTGTTTTTTTTTGTATTATACCGTTTTGCCTGCAGTGCTGAAATGTACTCCATATATACAGAATAGTATATTCGTATTCATGACTGGTGAGGTTGTTGGAACGCCCAAACGTTCTTACACAACCTCACAACCTTGTTCTTTTAAATGGATTTCTGTAATCAGCAGATGAGACTGTCAAATGGGTCATTTGGGACTGGTCGGGTTGGAATTTCATTTTAATGTCATTTAGGGTCTGGATTTAGATTTTTTTAGTTTTGTGTTTTGGTATTTTGTATTTGAGAAATTTGTCGTATATTTTAATTTAAAATACTTACTTTTTTATATTTTGTATTTCGTTTCTGTTTTCATTAATAAAAATAAATATTTTGGTTTTTGGGTTTTTGGTCATATTATGGTCGTTAGGGTCATATTAGGGGTTTTTAATAAAAAGTGTCGAGACAGCAACTAGACTGAGTTTGGGATTTTAGTTTTATTAGTTTTGAGTTTGTTGATTTTGTGTTTGTGTATTTTGTTTTGAAGAATTTTGTATCAGTATTTCGATTAAAAAAATATATATATATATTTTTTGGTATTTATTTATTTACGTTTTCAATATGGTCACATTATAATCACAGTTTGGTCATTTATGGTCATTAGGGTTGGACTTTTTGGTCATTTTATGGATCATTAGTTTCGGTTTTCATTAAGAGCAAACAGTAGTCTTTTGAGTTAACTTTCATATTTCAAGGTCAAAGTTATACATTTATAACAACAAAATAATAATAATAATTGTCACTAAATCACTTCACAACACTAACATGAAATTCACGATTTGTGGTTAGTTTTAAAATCCTTTTTGTAAGTTATTTGTTGAAGAAAATGCACTTGAAAAGAATTCATGTCACAGTGGAATTCCAATGATTGTTTTCCGAAGAATAAAATAAAACAGTACCATTTAAATGATAATGTTAATTTTGTCATTCCATTCCATTTATGTCCATTATCAAATAACACAAAGTGGTCGACTTGTACACTTATATCGTCGCTAAATCCTGAGTCGGTTTGCTTGGTAGCCAAAGTTCAACTTAAATCATAACCACAGTTGAACTGGGCCTCCTCTGAAAACCTTTTTCTCAAGATTTACAAAAGTTCGATCATGTTTTCAGGATTGTGTCCTATGAATCATTGCGAGTCCGTAAAAGCACCCAGTATATGATGAAAAAAAATCGAAAATCATACTGCCGGTGACAAAAGTGGATCTTCTTGACGTAAAACTGTAGTAATTTTCTAGTTATCCATAGTTTGCTCATACACTCTTATATTTTTTTGCAAATAGAATGTAAATCTTCGTGTATAATTATTATTAGTCTACTCAAAATGATGTTAACAAGCTACGTCAACAAGAAATGAATTGAAATCCCAAAAAGAAACCGAAAATCAGTAACTACCGTGGAAACCAAGTCGTTATTTTGGCTGCTCGTCAGTAACCAGCAAATGCATTTCTGATGATCTGCAACTGCCTCTGTGTATTTCGGACCACCCGCAGCGACCTCAGTTTGCTCAAGCCATTTGTTGTACGAGTATTACATTATATGTATACGCGTAATGCGTGTACGTGCGCTCGTCTAATGGTAAATACAGTAAATTATATGCTCTGCCTACAAGAGCACATATATCATATAAAAGGGTACTTTGGAGCGCACGCTCACGTATTCGGCTACCTGCCTGCGACCCGAATGACAATTGTTATTATTAGTATTATTATTGTGGGAAAAACTCAGACCTCGTGTTGAAGTCTTGGTAAAAATATATGGCAATTTAATGGATTGCAGGCAATAAATATATATGTATAATTTTATATAATACATTCTTCGATGGCGCTTGTCTATACTATATTGAATTACTTCGACTCCTCACAATGGCGAGAAATAACTTTTCTTGTTATGCTAATTTAATGATTTGCATGTTTCAGATGCGGTAACATAATATTTGTGATAATGGGTATAGCTCTAATATTTGATCGAAATATGCTAAAATTGGGTCGTCAACTACAAATTCGGATGCCATTAAATATCAATTGTATATGCTAATGAAATGTTGTGTACATTTATAACTATTACATGTCAAAAAAGAGCTTTTGGAGTTCCAATGGTTATTTATAGTTTAGAAAATGAGTAAGGAATATATACCAAAAATAAATGTATATTCAGTGGTATATAAAGTTGTAAGCTTATTGACCCTCGTTGTATTTTATTATTAAATTCAACAACGTCAAATTATAAACACATTCTATGTAATTTGTTTGAGATTTGAGATTTCTATCTCCTGAATAAATTATGTCATCACATACAAAACACACAATATCAAATGTCATATAACCAACATCAAACGCATATTTCCAAAAAAAATTTGTTGAAATCTGGACGCTTCTAGTTTCTATAATAACACCAACAAATTGTAAACGTTAACCCTTTTCCCGCATATAAACCTGAGCCGACAAAACCAAAAACAAAATACATACCCAACGTCTATAATTATGTCGAGTGTTTTTTATATAAATCCCACCCGGACAAAGAGCATATGCTATATAACTATATTGTATATGACGTACACTTTAAGATTGAGTTGTATAACATAAAACGGATGACGGCCACATGTGCGCGCGCAGATTTCTTTTGGCTATATTAAAAACGGTTTTCTTTGTATGTACGATTTCCTTTTTGTTGATTTGCTCCCAGAGTATATATATATAATGATATGCCAAATGCAAATCGCTAAAAATAAAATGCGAGGAACCCTAAATAAATATTTTAAATATATATATTGCCACTCAGATAAAAGCAGAAAGTTTTAGCTAATTTACACGTATATATGTAAAATGTACCTTTTGTATTAGGATTAAAAAGGACAATTTTATTACCTTCGACACTGATGTAATTTGCTGTGAATAGGAATTATAAGATTTAGTTTCTATTGAAATTGTGTGGGTTGATAATAATTTATGAAAGATGTATAGTTTATACTTATGAAGTATGCAGGTAGATTTATTGTGTATACACATTGTTAATTCGGCTGCGTGCGACAACTAGAGAGTTCTTGGTGACACTTAACGTTGAACATTGTGCTTGGGTTAGGTTTGTTTGTTAGAGTCTATTAAATACGTGTACATTGAAAACTAAAGTTAGACGTTAGACGTTTCAGTATTGGAAATACATATTATTTTCCGTCGATAAATACTTGTTTTGAAATATATTGGATTTTATATATGAATCGATTAAAAAGATAGAGAATGATGTTTAATTCGGGTCTTTAAACTTAATAGTATGATTTCAAAAATTGTTGACAATTGGTCATGTAATAAATTGATTGATTGAATTTTGTACGACATCTGTTACATACGTCGATGTCAATGATCAAATGATAAATAAAAAAATTAAAATCGAGTTGCAAAAAAACCTGAACAAGAATTGTCTGAATAGCAAAATAACATCCTGAAAATCTAAAGCCTGAATGACAAAATCCTTCAGTTAAGCCAATTAATTTCTCACTTAATTAATAAAACCATTCTTCTTTATTCTACGGTCATATTTACCTTCAAATGGAATAAATGAAGATTATACTCCAAGGAACCAATGCGTTCCGGATAGCCATTAGTATGTATAGAGGGTGATTTTCTTCTATTTATTTTTATTTTATTGGTTTTAGAGTGACACAAACAGCCATACTACTTCAGCCTTCAAAATCTATCTATTATTTTATTTTTAAGTGATCTAAGTCTTTGTTTTGGCAGATAAGCATACAACAGACCTGAATTAAAGTTCTGGCTAAAAAATGATGTTTGGTTCCTACGTCACTGCCCATCGATGGATTTCTTCAATCTGCAACACCCCAAGACGAGCAGTGCGATCATTCCGCTGAATACCCGTGCAAAACACACAATGATGATATGACATCAGTATTGTTATTAACATAATGCGCAAACTCGCATGGGGTACTGTATGCTCCGAATACGGGTGAAGGGTTAAACAAATTAGCGGTATTCTTTAAAAAAAAAATGTATAGTAGAAAATATAGTAAAAACACATATAATCAATCTAATTATAATAATCTAATAACTGTAGAACAAAATTATATAGGATTTATATACTGAATAAAAAAATTGACTTTCAGGATTTTGTTATTTTCATGATTTTTTTCAGGATTTTGTATTTTAGAATTTGGATTCAGGCTTTCATCAGCAACCCGTATTCACAATCCGATTTTTTTTTTTCTACAGCAATTGAATACTTACCAAAAAGTGACTTAAATATAAGTATAATAAAGTAGAAGGCTCACAATAAAAATTATACAAAAATAATTAAAATTTTGCCAAAACACATGTTCCCATTGTAATTCAAAAATGTACCAACCAATGAATTATTGTGCCGAAATATAAATAAATTTGTAAAAAATAATATTTCAAAAGTGTGCCAATATAAATAAACTTTGAAAAATTCAAAAATGAACCGAAATAAATAAATGTTGTTACACTAAAATATAAAACCAATTTCAAAAATCCGATCCATCTAAAATGTACTATTTTAATTATTTTATACAGTCTAGTACCTTGGTTCTAGGTTAAGTGCGTAAATCGTGTTCTAAAATGACAAAGTTCTGAAATCAATATTTATAACGTGAACACGTCTGAATGTCACATTCCACAATATCGGGAATAATTCATTTCATTTAATTATTTTGATTTGATATAAACTTAAACAGAATGAATATATTTACACAATTAACATAATAATAGATTAAATGGAATGTACTGCGATTGCAACAATCAAGATTGGCCGAATTACGATTGCCGAATATCAATAATCCGAAAAATACACAATTTGGCACAATTTTGTATTATTTATGTATGGAAATTTTTTTATATTGCTACATATTTGCTATTTTCGTGTAATTTTTATTTTCGTGTCTAAAAAAAGAATTATTGTGCCAAATTAAATAATTCTTTTACATACACGATTTATTTACTCCATTTTTTTTTTGATGATGGTACGGGACATTGATGAATTTTTCTACTGTATTTATAAATATATTATTATCCGAAAAATATATGGATTTGACGTGAAAAGTGTGCCTTACACTTACATTTATTGCTTTAATCCCTATTCGACGCGGTTGGCGGCCAAAGCTTTTTCTGCCGTCTAGTTCGATCCAGTATCTGACTAGAACGGAGCTGTACCCATACAGAAGATAAATCTGAATTCAGTTCATAATCACGACTTGTATTTATCTAATTCAATTCGAGTCGAGAAGTACATATTAACATATTCACGAGCTGCTGAATCATGTCACACATGGGTGATAAGATAAATTCGGAAAATGTTACTCTTAAGAACAAATCTTCAAATTAATAGAAATAAGTTATATATTTAAATGAAAATTTGCACACCGCTAGTTTAAAATATTACGAGTGCCCTCTGCACCTCCTCCCTATTCATTTGGGTAATTTCCATGGTAATGTCTAGCCGTAGAGATTCTTTAGTGTTATGAGGTTTTCCATTCAATATTGCTTCAACTGTGTCCCACAAGTAATAATATAGGGGGTTGCAATCGGAGCTGGAAGTAGGCCACAAATCCGGTGACCAGTGGTAGCTAATATTTTTACACAACCAGGTCTGAGTTTTCGCGGACTTGTGAGCTGAAGAGGAGTATTCCTCCCAGCGGCCACTCCATCTATCAACCGACCGTTTTTAAAACATAACGGCATAACACACAAACAAGACGCCTAGCACCATAACAGAGGCCGGAAATATCGTGTGCATTACGATGAGAACTTCAGAAGGGTACTCGCATATCCAACGGTCATTTTGACGGTTCACTTTTCTGTCTTGATTAAAGTTTTTCTTGTCCGAAAATAATCGCAAAAAACCAGAGCTTTTTGTTTCGTAATTTATTTCTGAATTTAATTTTGTTTTTGGTAAGTACAAATTCATTAAAAATAAATTAAATATTTTTTAAATTTTATTAAGTAATATTTTAAAAACAATATTGTCATTTTTTGAAGCCTGTAATTCTAAAATACTGAATTTGAAAAATATATTTGTTTACAATAAAACAATTAAAAATTAAGACTTCTAACCATCGGGTATGTGTTGTGTGTGTTAGAGCACAGTAGCTCACATAGGAGTAGCATGACCTCGTGTGAACCCTTAATGGTCAATGAATGCGGTGTGCGGCATTTCACACTGGCCCTATGTCCCACAAGGGAATACAGAATCCAATGAGAGATAATACAAAATTAAAACCACATTTTACTACTTTGTGTTGTATTTGATATATACTATTGAATAATTATGGGTAATATATATTATTTAATAAAGAGCTTATTTCGAATACATTTCGGAAGATAGATATAGAACTATTTTCGAGTAATATTCTGAGATATAGTTTCTAGATTCTAGTTAATAATTCTCTTGTGTATCTCTATAATAACGCTATTATAACTCGCCAATTTTTAAAAATGTTCTTTTAGTATAAACTATACACTAATCACTAATGCATTCCTACAACTTATCGTACCCACACCCACAAAAAAACAATCTTGTTTTACTTATAGTGTCTACAAACAAATAAATCAATTCAGCACTTAATCGCTATACGATAATGCGCCAACGGACTAACACATATACTCAAAATACATGCTTGTTAAAACAATATTAATTATACCGAATCAACGAAAATTGCGGGCTTATACGACTGTAAAAGCGCGCGCTCGCGATTCCGTTAAGAAAGGCGCATGCCGTGCCGCCCGCCACCGCGTCGCGGCCTCGGGCAAGGCAGCAATATTTATTTATTTAAACCTGAGAGCGTATATATGCATTTATGTTTGTGTGTGTAATATATATATTTTCAGTATGGTATTTCGTATAGCAATACATATACAAAAACAACCGACAAAACGAGCGACGTAGACAAAACATATTGCTATAATATACATATTTAAACTAAGACGTATGCTATATTATGGTTATCACGAATGCATGTGTGCTTGCGCGGTCTAATCCTTTAAAACCCCGCGTGTCCTATGCCGCGTCTTGCATAAATGCCTTGTAATCAGATGAGAGAGCACTCTTATATATAAATATATTCAAATTACAATATACGCAAATGCATAAGATGTAATAGAATATGAAACAGCCGTTCGATAGAGTAAGCGAAATGTGATCTAGATCTTCGGATGTGCTTTTAGTCTTATCTACATAACATATAGCTTAGCGATCACCGATCATGGGTTCAGAAAAATCAGATGAGAGAGTGAGAGCAGTGAGAGAGCAAACGGCGCAGCTGTCTGCTATGTAAGAAGTAATAAGAGTAAGGCGACATAGAGTTTAAACGAAAGACGAGTAACGGAGTAAAACAACAAAGAGTAAGTCAAATGATCAAGAGCCGGCAGCCGGCAGTTTTGCCCAGTCGGTCGTTCGCATCAGACGTTTTTTGAGATAGCGCGTTGTTGCCGCCATGCGCGGTTCCGTATGATTCATAAGATCGTGTCACGTTCGCGAGATCGTGTTAATTTTCAAGTTTTATTTAATGGTGTTTTGTTGTTGTTGTTGTTGGTCTTGGTGATCATCAACACATTCTGAGAAATCTTTATGGACATCGTTTACATACAAAGTGATAGTTTTATATTATACATTGATAAATATGACAAATATATGTGCAAAAACAACAAATAAATAGTAAAGACATTATTTTGTTGTTTGTGTGTAAGATAGTGCGACATGTGTTTTAAAGTAAATACACATATATATTTTATAAACATTTAAATGACTTGTTAACGAGCAACGTGCAAAATTAACGACGTGCCGACTCATCTGATCGGACTTTCCAGTTTGTGGACTATTATTATTTAGCATATATATACCGACACGGCGGACTTCTTAAAAGGTGAGCAACTGTTTTTGAGAAGACGATGTCGCAAATATATATTTTTGTAAATGTTAAGTTTCGTGTGATATATATATATAGTTAACAGTTCGCTGAAATTTTTCAGAAGAATTACTAAATATACATAACTTATATCTTGTTGCTAATGTACACCAATTAAAAATAATTATTTTTAAACATACCAGAGAAATGTTATCGCAAAACCACCCAAGTACAAAACCATAACAAGTGTGATAAGACTCGTATATGGTACTTGAAATGTTCTTTATTTTCATTTATTTTTGCGATATTAAATATAATGACAATTATTTAAAAATTATATATATTTTTCATTATTATTATATATATATATATATTTCTTTTTTTAAATGTAAATTTTAGTTTTGTATATTTTTACGGTTGAGACAGAATAAGAATCACAAAAAAAATAGTCAAGGGTGTGTTTTCACTATTAATGTGTTTATTGTTTTGCTTCTCATCAAACAAATATTAACAAAATATTCATGTTATTATTATTATTTAAATTAAAATTACAATAAACATACAAATTTGATGATACATACACATACGTTCTTATCTAAAGAAAATAATAAAAATAACAGTAAATATATAATCTAATTTTATAATGTCGTTTTCTTGTTTTTTTTTTGTTTTTAAATGATAAATATATTATTATTATTATATTTACAATCCAATTTACAGTTTTTATCGCTTTTTATGTTATAAAATAAAACGTATTTCTAAATGATCATTGTCACAATGTTTGTCCATTTCGTATAAGAACAATTGCACGGTCACACCAATCACGTTAATTATACCTTTTAATGTACAATCAAAAGAAATCGCGTCGTCTCTAATCGCGCTCGTCCTCTGCGCACACGCACTTTTCCAGTATAACAGTAGATTTCCAAGAATCTCGCTTTTCTGTACTCGACCACATTAAAACTTGCGTATCTCACAATACCACCAGTTCACTACTAGCTTTTATATTCGTATATAGATATACATAGTATAATTAAAGTAATTAATTATCATAAAGTACGCGATCGCGCAGACTCGCACTCTTCAATTACAACACACGCACGCGCATTCGATTTGCTGCGCGCGTATATACTCGCGAACACGTTTTATTGCATCGTCGATATTTCGTATATAGGTACACAGCACACACATACACACACAATTACAAGTTTTTTTTCTAAATGGAGAGAAATTACATTGCACTATGCGCGCTACGGAAAATCAATGAAAAACTAGAATAAAAGTGGTTTCTTATATGGTGAAATGTGCAATGCATACCTTCTCGCGCGCGTACAGCCACTCCATTTAAAATCTTTATATGCACCATGCAAGTATAGCGTATATTTTTAATTATTTATAAAAAAAGCGATGCAATATAAACACAGCTGTGTGCACACAAGTCAGCTGATATATTTGAGCGACAATAATCATTTATCTCAGATGCATTATAAGTAAATTCCGAGGAAGAGAGAGGACGACAGGAATCCATCACGTGCTCTTAAACCCGTGCACGCATCTCAACCGATCATTCCTGATAATCAGGTCTTTATTGCAATTATTTTTTTTTATTTTATCTATATACGTAAACTCGATTTGTGTGCACATTTTATATACGCATTTGCAAATTATTATCTTCTATTCGCGCGCTGATAAATGTATCGCAATATACTTTTGATTTTTTTGTCCATGTATGTATGGTTTGTAACATGCGCGATATATCCGCATGCTAGTACTACATTTAATCATGGACGCGAGTGCGCAAATTATTAAATAGCATTTTGAATTGCGCATGCGCCAGTGACTAATGCGATCGCGCGAGCTCTCTTGGCATAGGCACCGCAAATTACGTAATTGCTACCGTCTTTATAATTGTTGTTGATAAATCGTTTAAAATATGTATTACGCAGAAATCCGTGTGTGTATTGAACGCGTCTCTAAAACGTTTACAGATACATAATTATGCGAACACGGTAAAATTGATTTTAGAAACTCTAAATACAATTAGTTAAGTGATCTAATCGCAAGCGGGCAAATGAGGAAAACCGTTTTACGCGGGCATGAGCATACTCGCGGATAATGAGATTTGTATAGAATGTGTGTATGTGTCGCGTAAAAGTGTGCCTTGGCAAAGTTGAAGAAAGGCTGCCAGTTTAATGATTGCCCCGATGACAAATTGATTAACGGGCTGAGCGCTCTTGCTCTGTGATTAATCGGCTGCCGTGTATTAATGTGTGTCAAGTGCTCGAGCATGCTTATAGTATAGGCTGAGGATGCAGTAATGCAGATGCACAGCTGTGTATAGTAATTATAAGGTAGAAGAAACATATTATCTATTATGGTTTATAAAGAAAAAAATGTACTTTATTTAAGAAACTATTTGTCGCACTGAAATTCTGAAGATAGAAAATATGTGTCATTCTCCATTAAACCGCAATCATAAAAAGCTATCTTGAATGTGATGCCATAAAATATTCTTGAAGGCTGGATCAAATAGTCCTGTCTTTGACCTGAGGTACTAAATTTAGCGCAATGAACCCGTATTTGAAGTGTTGTATATTTCACGCTGTTTTCAATTGCTGTGGATGCAACTTCAGGATGATTGCGTTTATTTCAGTAAAAACGAGGCATATCCTGAATCAAATTTTTACTACTTATTATGTTATACACTGGGTTATACGAATAGATAGACCCAAGTATCCTGATTTTTCTTGACTCAAAACAGCTCTTTGTCCTCCTTTTGCACATATGCTTGCGCATTGGGCCCCAAAGTCCCATTGCATAATGTCTCGCTGCTGAGGTCTTCGTAAATTGGACGCACAGCTTCAGCAACATACGTGAGTAATGGCTGGTAATCGTGATCAAATTCGGTCAGTTTGTCTGCTGCTGCTGCTCGTTGCCAAGAACACCATGACTCTGGCCAAACCGGCCCTACTTTCAAACGCGCCACGGCGTCTCTACATATAGTATATAGGTAAACCTCCGAAAGTATTGTTCGGATCGACTGTAAATTTTGCTAAAAATTTAAAAATATGCACACAAAATATAAAATACTTATATTTGTTGTTTTTTGACCGGTGGCTGTTTTACTGTGTGCTGGGTATATAAGTTTTTAAGGTAGATTGAAAATTGTAGAAGCCGAAATTATCTCCACATTTTTTTATATTTTGCTGCAAAAATTAATCAATTTATTATTATTAGCACACATTTTATTATTTATTTATTATTACTTATCAGCACGGCTCTTTTTAAAAAAACACACATTTTTATTGTTTTTATTTTTGTCAGCACGCATAATTTGGTGTCGAAAGAAAATATTGTTCATTCTTTGAACAATTCGACAATTCGTTAAATTTTAATTTGATATATAATAAAAAAAACATGACCTTTTTTTTTAAATACAATGACTTGATTTGATTTTCTTTTTTGTTTGTAAACTTAACCTACCTCGCAATTTTTTTAATATTCCATACTAACTGATAAAATATAAAAAAAAACTATCCAAAATATAAAACAAAAAGATAAAACAAAAGATATATTAAATTCAAACAAACAAAAAGATATAACAAAAGATATATTAAATTCAAACATAGTGATTTGTTAGAAAATAATTTCAAAACGAAAGAATGCCAACAAAAACGTTTCCTAATTACTTACAACAGGTGTCAAACGCGAAATGCTATTACTCAGTGTTCGTGCATATCATACACAGATTAACATAAGGTATTATTCACATACACATTGACAAATCGGCAGCGATTGAATGTCTCATAGTGTGATGCGTAAATTATATCTATTGAACTCTCTTAACGCCAGTGCGCTATACACACAAATTATTACAAATTCACGACTGCAAAGATTGAGAGAAGTCTCAAAAGACAGTTATTGCTGTTGTTGTTATATTTATGTTTGCCCAGTGGCACCGTCGCGGAATATCAATACTATATAATATCAGTATTTTGTAGCTTTAGAACTAGACAAACCAAAAATATACCGTTTGTCCTACTTTGGTCACATTAATGTAAAAGATGTGCGGCAAGCATTATTCTCGTCTGAAATGTATATGTACAGCTAAATCTTATACAGAGAAGAACAATAATAATCCGCGGAACATTATATTCACGTATATATTGATATTATAATGAGTTCCTTGTTGACATAGCGACTGCACACACACATTCGTTCTCATAGAATAAGTAATACTGTTTTTATATTATATAAACAAAGAGATCTACGTCTCGCTGTGTGTATATATTGATCTTCCAAAACCGCACGAAGACATTTAGATCAACGCACTTATTTACATTAAAGTATGTTATGCATACTTTTAATCTAAGACATGACATATCGTATAGAGATTCTAATATACATAAATATTTAATGTAACAATATTTATGAAGATGGATGAGCGCATTCATAGAATTATTAAGTGTTTTCGCAAATAATGCGGAAACCGCAAAACACCAAGAAAATATGTATTTTCTAGTGTGCATATTGCAATTTCGTATATAATTTCTAGAAAGACTTACAGTCATCATATAACATACAATATATTATACATTATACATAAAAAACCCTTTGCACACGCCCGCATAAATGCACTATATATGGAAATTATCGTATTTATTTATTTATTATTTACGTATGCATTGCACGTCTTTGCGGTGTTCTATGTGTGTCTCTAAGCGTCTGACTTACATAGTTACTAAGCACATATACTCAATTCTACATGATATTTTATGTGAAACATGAATATCTTCGCGCACTGTTTAATTGAGACAAACATGAGATTTCGAGTGAAAATATTATTATTCATACTTTATATGCACGTGTGCGCTAGCCTGTTGCGTATGTACGTGTGTTAGCCCTTATCGCACTTAATATGTACATAACAACATTAAAGTTATACGTGTGCTTATAAAGTGCATTAACAATAGAGAACATACACTATATGTTAAATATCGATGCACGTGTTCCATATTTAATAGAATATGCTTGATAGTGTGTGTCTGTGTTTGGAAGATCTTACGATGTATGTATATGGTAATATATCTACGAGCTTATTGATAATTCAGTATTTGATTCCACACAGGTGTTTTATTGTTTTGAAAATATTGTCTGCTGAAAAACATCTTTAAATTATCAGTTTATTTGTTTATTTTTTCTGAATATATTAATTTATTTATTTATCATCAATTGATACGTATTTATATTAATTATTATTATTAATATAATACTCTTTGTTAAACAAAAATTTAAAAAAACACATCTGAGCTGCTTTTTTGTTTTGGCGAAGTCAAAATTGAATTTACTTGCGTACACCAATGAACTGTTCAGACCCGATAGAAATAGAGTCCACTACCCCTTCTTGCCACGAATGGCCAGCTGATAATTTGAGACAGCAATATCGTGAATGTCTACATCTCTCATGTGGCGATTATATTGATGGCATGTCAACGTCGACTTTCGTCTTCTGCTCCATGCTGTATCGCCTGACCTTAGCCAATGGCTCTGGAATGTCAATTTCGCCTCTTCAGATAAACATCGACGAACCGCGAACCGTCAAAGTAGCGAAGAAGTTCCTCTCTGACATCACATAGTATGATGTAAACAAATGTCGATGTATACATCATGACGGATTGGATAAACAAAAGACTTCTAGGCCAATATATTTGGGGGTGATCTGGTACAGGTATCACTACGATTTACAGATATACTACAGTTTATAACCAAATCGGATTGGCTTGATGTGAATGTATATTTTTTCTAAATGCTTCCTCTAATATGGGCGTCCTTCGTCGTCTCAATTTATACTTCTCCGGCACTTCCGTGAAATTGTGTTCATCCATATTTGGCATTACCTCGTTTTCGGTAAATCCATCCACCTGGCTTGGTGGGCACAGCGCAAATGTATCATTCGACGACCATCTACCGATGATTTATTCTAGCTCTTGCGCCTCCAAATTCCGATGCCGAGTAATTTTTCCACAACATTAACTTTATGTATGTGTATAAACCGCGATTGTATAAAAGAAAATAATAATATATTTTTTTTACGAAAAATCAACAATAAACTAAATATTTTTGCTGTATTAAATACACAATTCAAACAATATTAAAGACTGACAACTCTGAAGTGGCCTACGAAAAATTGTATTGTATAGTGTTAAATTTGTTTTTGTAGGGTACTAACAAATATTTAATAATTAAAGTTTCAAATTTTTCTGTGTGGGTGTGGAACTGCTAAAATCCCGTATTTTATTAATGTCTTATTTATTGTATAGCCATAAATAAAAAAAACACTTTTAAATTAAGTATCATATAGTTCTCAAACCCATATATGTATTTTGTTATTGTTCATCTCAAATTTATTGCTTTCAATGACGATTCGATACACTAGGAACACTCATACTAATTCGACTAATTCATTTTTAACTGCGTGAAAACCTTTTTTTAGCCGTGAAGTGCAGCAAACATTTCTCAGATACAAAGAAAATGACTGCCATACCGCCATCGTCTAAAAATAGATAATTAAATATTTTAAATTAAAAAAATATTCTTAAAATAAGCGAAATTTAAAGATTATAACACGTTTATCACCAATTAAACCCTGAAGGGCCTTTCAATGCTTCTTTGAATTTTGTTTAAGGCGGAAAACAACATTTGGATGCTCAATTTCATTAATTAGAATTAGAATTTAATAAAAAATGTACATCAATTAAGTCATATTGAACAACTTCTGTTAATAAAAAAAAGTTATGCCCTTATTAACCTCAATGCAAGTAAAAATAAAATAAATTAAAAAAAATACAAATTATGCAAAAAAACTTTATAAAATATATATCATATATAAGTTCATATTATTCGTTAATTTATTAAGAATCATACTTTCAATTTTCATAATGATCGGTTCATTATTTTTTGAGAATTAGAATTTCCCTAAATAAGTTTTTTTTTTTTTTTTAAACAAGCGTAAAAAAAATTCTCGAAAACTTTAAATTTAAAGAAGATTTCGTTTCGCTGTTGCAACGCTGCTTTTCAAGCTTTTCGACTTTTCTTCGACTCCAAAGAATTAAGTCGAGACTGTCTGCTCATGTTATGATTATCCATTTATTCGGCGCAATAAAAACATTGCGTGCCTACTACAATTCCTGCCTCGTTGTAATTTAAATTTATGAATTGAGACGCAGTAGATATTCTAAGATTTGATTTCATTCCCTTTTTCACATAAAAACTTTCTATTGGAATTTTCTTTTGAGTTTTATGTTCTTATATTATTTTTTTTTTAAATATATAAGCATTAAAACATATCTCAATACTCATATTTTTTACTATTTATTAATATTACTATAACCCATATAAGAAAAGAAAGCTATATAACAGGATTTTACTTAAAATAAAAGAACGCATCAGGCAATAATAAACACACATTTAAAAGATATACAAGATGTAATATTTTATGTAAAATATCTGTATAAAATATTCGGACTTTATGCTGTTCTTTTTATAGAGAATTTATTTCTAATGGGTTTTTGGTTGTTGTAAATTTCGTTTGTATTAAAATTGCACAAAATCATCATAAAATGATGTTATTATCGTATTGTAATTGATTTTAAAATTCTCTCATATCTATAAACATTCAAACTGAAATAAGTTTTTTCTGAAATTATATGTTTTCAGTATTTTTTTATGACTATTTTTTAAAAGCCTATATATAGATTTTTCCGTTGATCATATATTGTACCCATATAAATATAAAATATAATATAACACACAAGCATAATATATAAGATTTAATGAATTTCCATTAAACTGCATAATAGACTTTCCAAATCGATGCGTCTAAGTTATATTATCATAATAAAAGTTATTCAATTCCATTGACATCATATGCTATTGCATATGGATATACCTGTACTCGGTCAGGTGTGGATATTACAAAAGAAACGATTTATACGAGTATGATTGCGATGCTAAATGCTTTTTTCTTCTATATTTCATTGTGCAATAAATCAGACAAATTGGATCCGCTGATGCCGAAAGAAAGACACACTTTATGAGGTTTGCACTTAAAATAATTTATAAAAATATACTCTTTAATCTATATAGGTATAATATAGTAAACCAGCAATATATTTATTTATATATTTGCAAGACGTAAGCAAGTGAGCAAATCTTGAGTAACAGTACACCGTTTGATTCGTTTGTATTGTTGTTGTCGTCATTTTTTATTTATATA
>JANSTU010006801.1:0-16854 GCA_027564075.1 Bolitophila hybrida
CACTTATTGTTCTATACAGGGTGCGTGTGTATATGTCAATTGATGGCATTAATGTTCCGTTATTCCAAATCAATAACTATTTTCAGAAACAAGCTATTAATAACAAGAGGAACCTACTGATTTAAAGTGCTGTATTATGTTCGAAAATCGAATAACGGTTCTTGTGTCTATGAATATACGACCTATGAGGACATTTTGGGTCAGTTAAATAAGCTCGAAAAAATATCGACGGAGTACTCTGAAGTTCATGCAGCTATCGAGAAAAACACTGGAGAAATTACAAATTATCCGTCAACCACGGTTGATTTAAATCACACGAGGCATTTCGTGCCAACATAAATTCTTTAATTTGGAGATTTAATAAAAAAATCGATCCTGCTTTTTGATTATAATAAAATATTTTTTTATTTTTTTAAAGTTTTTATGGAGGTACCTTGTTTGAAAAAGATATTTTGTATAAATTAGATAAAGTTAACATATAATAAAATACAATAAACTGCCTTCCTCAAAAATTGAGGTAAAATATAGGGACTTCCAAACATTGATAGTTGATAGTGACCATATTGTTGAAGTTTCATCTGTCAAATTGGCTGTCATTTATTCAGTCTGCTTTGCCAAATCACCATAGACGGTTAAAGCGTTCAACAACACACTTTGTTTTATTTGAATTTAAAGTTATAAATAAAAAAGGAATCGAAGTAATTCAATTATATTTAAGCACCAAAATATTACAAAAGCAAATGCCAAAATTTATTGTTTTTGATGAATTTTACTCCATCTCAGTTGCTTACCTTAGGTTTCCAAAGCCGAGCACATGATCCTTCAGCGTAAATGCAGCCTTCACTGACACAAACAAGATCAACAAATTCAGCACTGACATTCCAGCGATCGGACCAACTAACCACCAGACCACGGACTCATAAACCGATAGCCAACAGCTGAAAATTATAATTATTGTTTAGTATTCTACTCCAATTTCATATCAACTGCTTAACTTACAACAAACTATTTCCATATTCATGTGCCCTCACTCCCACCGACAGACCAACCACCACAGCCGGTGCTCCATAGCCCAACGAGAAATAGAATCCCATCGGACCATGATTTATGTCACGCATCTCGGTCAGCATTCGATAAAGATGCACACAATCCACAGTTGTCCAGGCAAATGCAGCCAACCACGAGTAATGCAAACAGATGGCAATCATCTTGCAAGGAAATTCATTGTCCACTAGATTTCGACGTGACTGCATACCGATAAAGAACAGCAGCTCAGCACAGAACACACAAATCACTAGATTCTGATGAATTGTATTCGAATTGGTTTGCATTCCGCGCAGCAGAGCCAAAGCGATTAGAACACACATCAATATCGGCAGAGACAGCATAAAAGCAGAATACGATGTTATTTGAACGAGTAGCGATGGTTCTGGTATGTCCTCAGGATCGACAACATCAACGAGAACAGCATAGTTTGAGAT
Source organism: Bolitophila hybrida (assembly GCA_027564075.1). Taxonomy (NCBI): domain Eukaryota; kingdom Metazoa; phylum Arthropoda; class Insecta; order Diptera; family Mycetophilidae; genus Bolitophila; species Bolitophila hybrida. Next base: position 1,482 of record JANSTU010006801.1, read on the forward strand.
ATGCGTACACGAGCAGTTTACCATAATCGGTCCGTTCAGATCGTTGTTCAGTGCCTCGTAGTCTGGAATCTGAGTTTTACATCCCAAACGTGTCCAGGTATTGGAAAATCCATTCCAGCGTACACACTGTGGATTCGAACGTGGTCCGAAACGACTACGTTCCACATTGATCCACATTTGTAGTTTTATCGGTTGAGCAAGATAAGGAGAACCAAGTGATCGATAGACAACCTCTTTTTTATCGGCCACAGACATTTCCTCTACTTGTCTTTTAACCAGTCGTTTATCATGTGCATAGACTGCATCATTCTCACCAATCAACACGGAACTCTCTTTCTTTGGTTCTTCGGTTGGTTCTTTGTCCACGTTCATGTGAATCTTAAGCTCTGGACTGTTCTCCTTGTGTACGTCAAGCTCATGGACAGAGATTTTGATTTCCTCGTGTGTGTCCACTGAAACATCATCACCAGCACCAATCTGCTCCACAGGAACTTTCTCTACTTCGTTCTCATTCACCATTCTCGATAGCTCAATGTCAGCATTGTAGTTTCGATTACCAGCTGGCGGAGGATCACCTGTACTCGGCACCAGAATAGCCAACGACAAAACTGGTGTAGCAATCTGAATCTCTACACCCCAACGCCTGGTCACCGTTTCATCATAGGAATGAGCAAACAATCGTCCAACATCTCGATACTGTGCATAGCTAACGATAGCTCGATACTCACTAAGCACATTGGACACCTCATTCTTATCCGGTGGACTTATACCGAGCATCTCCAATGGTACCAGAATCTTTGTATGATGATCAAACTTGTGCTTGTCCTGAATATAGTTATTATACTTTGGAAACGATATCAATGGCTTCTGTTTGGCAGTATGCTGCAAAAAGGAACTGGTATCAGGTAGCACCACACTCTCGGTAGTAAACTGATTCGGTTTAGACTTGATCTTGTAATAGTCCGTCAACTGTTGTGGTTCATAGCCAAACAATGACTCAACGGTAACAATGTCCAGACCAAGTGCCATATTCTTGTGTACAATCTCAAAGGGATTCGTATAGGTATCATGTTGTGAACGTGCCAGAACAATCATGTACTTATTGAAAGCATCGACAAGATCGTAGGGTCCACGCTGTGTAAGCTGGGTGATGCGTTTCCATTCGTTGGCATAACGTTGGTCGAGTATAATACCGGCACTCTCGACAAGATTCTTTATGAAGTAACGATCTTGACTGTGCGATAGATTCAGACCGGTTTGCATGAGTTCGTAGCCAATGAGCTCGTGGATGAGACCTGGAATTAAAAACAGTAGTAAGGATGGTAGTGATAATGGGAAAAGATGGAGAACTTACCTTCTGTGATTAATAAATCAGCACCGTACAGTCTGTCATGAACGAATTTCACCTCATCCGATAAATAGTCCATCTCGAAATCCTCCATCCAGACAGCGTCCCGAGTCGGATGACCAACAGTTGTCAGCTTAATCGGACGATCTGCATTCTCGACTGCAGTCGTTGTTTTCACATTACCCACAATATCGGTAGCTTTCTGTAGATTAGCAGCCATTTTAACCGATATAAATGAGTTAAGTTCCAGTTCCTCTTTCTCGAGTTGTCCCAGCTGTTTTCGAAGCTCAATAAATTGTTCGGACGTACAGTTAAACATATCCGGATGACCCCAACCACCACGTTCACCATCACACACACGACTACCTTTACCCATTGCTGGTGATGGACACATCTCAATGGCTATCTGTCCTAATGGAATCCTTGGCCACCAAATTCCACCAGAAAATGAGCGTGGACAAGCATCGTAAACTACTTCACAGCCCTTGAGTGTAACCTCTGCATACGGATTGGAGCAGGAATCACAACGTCGTCCAATCACTCCTTCGCGACACTCACACTGTCCAGTTAGAGTATTACAAGCTCCACCGTACGATCCAACCGAATAACAATCACAGGCCAGACAAGCTGTCTCATTAACCGGTTGATAGTGATTCTCCTTGCAGTAGCACTGACCGTTTGTCTTGTTGCAGTTCATATGGTAACCCTGTTTTAGATTACATTTACAGGGTCCACACACTTTCTCACCCCACCAACCACCCGGACACGGCTGATTTATTTTGTGTTCACAATAGTCACCTGACGTTGACGAACTATTACACTCACAACGATAAGACTTATCCGTATTCAAGTCCACACGACATACACCCGACGTACAAGGATTTGCTGTACACACCGGAGCACATTCTGGTCCCACATAGCCACGTAAACACTCACAGTACGATTCATCCCAGTTAGACACACAGGTACTGTGATTCGGGCACGAATCTGCACACTCTGCCTTTGACAAGCATCCATCGATGACATTCTCACGAATTGTTGGTCGATTCAACAGTGACTGTGTTCCACCAACACGCACATCCTGGATACAACCCTCGTAATGTCCAAAATCAGCTAGATTCCCAAACGATGCATCCGGACTTCCAATCACAATCTTACCAACATACAATCCCTGTACTTTCTGTGACATTGGCATCGTTGCTGTGCGCTGTCCATAGTCCACGGACAGTGTAATCTCAGTGCCTAACCATCGTATCTCCAAACGATGCCATTTTCCATCAGCCAGATTGCTGCCAGCCAGGAACATCGGTTCATTATTGTAGATATAGTGTAGAATCCCATTCTTGAGCGTAACAATCGAAGAACTATTCTGTCCGATTTGTATTTGCATCAGAAAGGCATCCTTCTGGCGAGTTTTAATTGATAGTGCCGTAAGCCAGGGTAGTTGAATGGGTCGCAACAACGGATTGAAGCTGAGTATTCCATCACCGGAGAAACGCCACGGTGCTGCCACAGATTCCTGACAAGCACTTCCCGTATAACCTTCCGGGCACTCACATGTATGTGTTCCCCAACCCTCATGACATGTCGCTCCATTAAAGCAAGGCTCTGACGAACATGTTGGTGCCTTCTGTGGACAACCAGCTGTCGTTCCATTATCCGCTACAAATGAATTAAGATCCACCAGTTTCCGATCAATATACAAATCAGAAATGCATCCAGTAAAATCATTACTTTGAATTTGAAAATGTGCCGGAATTCGAGGTAGTCCACCGACCTGTAGAGGTCCGGTTAGATCGAGGTATCGATGACAGGTTTCCGTAAGTGATGAACATCGTTTGTCCAGTACAAATGTTGTGTGATTAGCACAATTCCATTTTTCACCTAGTTTTCCACTTAGCGCAAGGGCTGTATCACAATTGTCCAGACTCAGTGTAACCGTACGATTGAAGTAGTCCACTTCAACGGTATGCCATTGTCCATCGGAAACCTTACGTTTCTGATTGATTGAAACGGTTTCGATGCGTTCGCCAAGTGAGTAGGAGAATGAGATCTTTCCCTGAAGTATTTCAACTGCTATGAAATCATGAAGTTCATTATAGCGTCCGTTATAGATGAGTAGTCCATTCTCTTGGATGGTCGAGAATTTTAGTTTTATATTGAATCGATGTCGCTGACGAAGACTCTCGAATGTAAGGAAAGAGTTCTTGGAGAATGATCTTGATTTCAGTTGACAAGAACTGGTGTACGATGGATACTGTGGTCCAGCATGTGGTTGCATACAGGCATGTCCTCCTTCACACATATCCGACACACAGGTCGGAATCTTTGCAACGCTCGTCTCACAATCGGATCCTGTGAATTCCGCAGGACACAAACATGTATAGCCACCCTCACGACGTACACAACTGCCTCCGTTCTGACAGGGATCCGAATAGCAGAGATCCACTTCAGTGTCACACAAATAGTGTTCCTTGCTGCCGGTAAATCCTTCGGGACACTTGCAGGCAAACGTATTTACCGGATAGATTGGTCTAAATAGTACGGTATCACTGTGAATGAATCCTGAGGCATTGCCAAACTTTAGTACCGTAATACACTGTTCAAAGTTCAGGCATGGTTCACGTACACAAAGATTATCGTCAAATGGTAGTACCTGTACGGTGGCTAGTCTAGCCAAAATAGCACGATTTAAATAGACACGCTCCTGTAGATATTGTGGTGAATAGAATTCCTCATGTGAGACATCCGGTCGCTTAGCAGAGAAACTTACATTCAGAATCCTTGAATTGACATCAGTGTCATCCTGTATTGAGAACAGGAAGATATTTTCCTTGGGACATGGTATAATGGCTGCGAGTCCATCGAGGAAAAAGTTCAGTAACGGTGAGAGGAATGCTTCTTCGGTCATCTCGTCCAGCCGAACGGTTACGGAGTTAAAGAGCATGTCTTCGGTGATTAGTCTAACGGACAATTGCATAATGGCCTTGGCTTCGTTGATACCATCGGTAACGGACACTTCCATGGTTGCGAATTTCGGTACATTTGTGTTCAGCTGTGGACTAAGGGTCAGTGCTCCGGTTGAGGTATTCAATCGTACTAAATTCGCATTGTTTCCAGATAAAATGCGATAGGTAAGCTTGTCCGTGACATCTGCATCAAAAGCTGGAATTCGACCAACTTCACCACTCGGAAAACAGTCACGGAAGTTATTAAAGATCACCTGGAAATCTTTTAGTACCGGTGCATTGTCATTCACGTCTGTTACTAAGATTTCAACGTGTGCATCGTTGCGTAACGGTGGACTGGCTGCCCGTACAATCAGTTCGAATCTCTTACGCGGTGATTCGTAGTCTAATTCAATCATGGTCAGCAATTGAGCACGTTCAGAGCCAGGACGTGTTACCAGGGAGAAACTATTTGAATCATCACCGCCGATGATGGAATAGTGTACAATAGCATTGACACCCTCGTCTGGATCGTGAGCATGAATTTCACCAACGATTGAACCAACCGGTGAGTTCTCCGGAACGTACAGTGTTATCTTATCCGATGGAAAGGTTGGTGGTGAATCATTTATATCCTCCAGGCGAATCTGTACCTCTACGGAACTACTCAATGCTGGTGTTCCCTTATCAACGCCTACCGCTGACAGATGGTACACTGCGACTGTTTCACGATCTAGTCCTTTGTTGGTACGAATAATACCAGATGTTGGATCCACAACAAATGAACCATCCTCTTTGTCTTTATCACTGAGGGTGTACCGAACACGACCGTTTAGACCGATATCCTGATCGGTAGCAGCGATCTGTACAACAGATGTACCGATGAGAGCATCTTCCGGAATAGAAGCTTGATACAGTGGTACCTTAAACTGTGGTGGATTATCATTGACGTCCGTCACACTGATCTCAACGTCTGTGGTATCACTTAGCGATGGATTACCACCATCCTTGGCGGTAACAGTCAGCAGGAACGCACTGGTAGTCTCTCGATCGAGTGCAGCTACCGTAACAACTGCACCAGTCTGAGGATTAATAGCAAACGGTTCATGTGCTCCAAGTCCATTTACTGACTCATCGTTCAGGGAGTATGTTATCTGAGCATTTATGCCAACATCACTGTCCGATGCCGAGACAACCAGTACAGTTGTACCAATCGGAGCATCTTCAAACACAGACGCACTATACGGCGCATTCTCGAAAACTGGTGCAAAATTATTAGCATCCGTTATATTAATGTGAACGGTAGCAATGTCTGTGCGTCCACCAGAATCAGTGGCTGTAATCGACAGGATGAATCGACGTTCTTGTTTATAGTCCAGAGGTTGAGCGATCGTTATCAATCCTCTGCCATTCTGTGAGGTAATTGCAAATCGACCACGTGTATTACCAGATGTTACTTCATAGTGCAAGCGAGGGTCTTCATCTGGATCGGTAGCGGTTACCGTTGTTACAGGTGTGCCTGGTGATTGATCCTCAGCTATGGTGGCTTCATAGTAGTTGGGACTAAACAAGGGATCATTATCGTTGACATCCTGAATAGTGATCACAACCGATGTACTCGCCGATCGTGGTGGAACTCCTCCATCCATAGCTATAACCTGAAAACTATACCGTGCCTGTTCTTCTCTATCGAGCGTCTTAATTGTATGTATCCATCCGGTTCGCGGATCTACAGCAAGTGGAAAATTATCTTCTCGTTCGGAAATACTATACAAAATCTCTGCATTTTTTCCCTCATCAGCATCATAAGCCTGCACACGTACAATATTATATCCAATGGGTACACTCTCCAGGACGGCCTCTTGAAACTGTGACGTATAGAATCTTGGACTATTATCATTAGCATCGAGTACATTGACCAGCAGCTGTGTAGTATTACTTCTCGATGGACTTCCACCGTCCTGGGCTCGTACAACCAGTCGATAGCTTCGAACGCTTTCATAGTCCAGTGGCTTTACCAATGAAACATCTCCACTCATCGAATCAATGGAAAACTGTGACTGTGTATTTCCACCGATAATTGCATATCGAATTGCAGCATTATTACCTTGATCCGCATCCGTTGCGGTTATATGTGCCACAATATTATTATCACCCCACTTATCCTCGCTCACCTGTACCGTATAGGTGCGCTCACTAAACTGTGGATAGTTATCGTTATCGTCCAGTACCTTAATCACAACCGTGGCTGTTGCTGATTTCTTTTCAGACTGTGGTGTTGCCATATCGGTGGCTGTCACAATCATCGTGTACACCTCGGAAGCCTCACGATCCAAGGCACTTCGTGTTGATATAACTCCCGTACGACCGTCGATCTTAAAAGCATTTGCATCCTCCTCAGCTGTGGTTAGTCCTCCACCCGTAACACTCTCAATGGCATACTCAATCTCAGCATTCTTTCCAATATCCTGATCGGTAGCTCGTAGAGTGATTACCGTTGATCCAACTGTAGCACCCTCACGAATGCTAGCATCAAACTGTTCAGCCTCAAATGTTGGCGCATGATCGTTACAATCCAGCACATTCACCTGAAGCGTTGTCGTACCCGATCTTGGTGGAAAACTATCATCCGTGGCAACTACTCGAAAGTAATGAACATCCATAAGTTCTCGATCTAAATTCGATGCAGTCGAAACCACACCCGATCTTGAGTCAACCTTGAACATAGACTGAGATCGAGAATCTAGTAACGATACCATTGAGTAAACAACAGGTGAGTCTTCAGGATCTCTTGCACGTACTGTTGTTACCAACGATCCAGTTGGCTGTTCTTCCAGTACAGAAGCCACGTACAGAGCTTGCTCAAAGTACGGACTCTGATTACGCAACTCTCGCTTAACACGTTTCGCAATATCCGTATCATTTAATTCCTGATGATGATAGACAATCTTCAATCGATGATCAGCGTCTACGATTTCATTCAAATCACATCGAACACTTAGTGTTACAATAACCTTCCACATTGACTCCGGTATGCAGACATCCTTGGCAGCAACCAGATCACGATTCTTTAGCTCAATCTTAAACCGTTCATCACTGACATCCTTGAAGCTAACCCTACAGTGTTGACATATCGTTTTCGGCAAAAAGGCATTCAGTGAATTGATAAACTGTGACTTCTTCAAACAAATCTTATTCCATTTGTCCGTTGTGTGTATGGCATACGATGCATACGTTTCGGATACCCACTGTTTGGCATCGGCAATGCGTCTGTGCATCTTTTGGTCCATAGACTCAGTGACATCACGTCGTTTTCGACTGAGTATCTTGTGTCGCATGTAATTCGCTTCGGTTGTATCAAATAGAATGTCACCGGCATTAAAGTTATTGTAGTCCGTTTCGTTTAGTTCATTTCCGAAGATCCACGGAAATTCCTGACGATACAGATTCATGTTACTGCCACGATACTCTCCGTACAGTCGAAAGTCATCATCGCTAACATCAACAGCATCTCTGCGTCTCCGTCGGGAGTATCCTTCCTCCTCAAAGTGGCGACCGTACATGAGCTCACGATGGTCATCATTACAATTACTACCCGATACGAAAATCCTCAGCGGTAGACTGTAATAATCAATGCTGCGCAGACGTGCTGAGGTCGAATCAACATAGAATGTAAACAGATTCGGATAGTAGACACCATCACAGCTGAGTGACTTCTTTAGCCTGATCTGTCCCTCCTTGGGATCAACGTGCAACAGTCGATGTACGAAATGTGCTGATTTATGAGTGTTAATCTTGTAGTGTCTCTCGGAGCCCAACTTGTAGACGGATGCATTGAAAATAATGGTGTCTGGTCGTGCGGTATCACTGACAACGATCAGGTAGGCATTCGAAGTGTGGTGCTGGACGATTGCTAGTAGCAGCACACTGGTCACAAGCACAAGGAACCCGGTCATTGTGCGGCGGCGGCGGCGGCACGGCTAGAGGCAGGACAGGTACCAATACATCTGCGGGCAACGATTTCTGCGGAAGAGAAAAAGAGAATCAAATGAATTAACATAAACTAATTTATACCATATAATAGTATATGCAAATCGATGGCGATTATATTTGTAAGCGCGCGTCTCGTCTGTGACGATGCCGACGACGAGTATATTATATTATTCGAGTGTTATCATTTAATACAAGTATTTATGGGTGATAATGAGATTCTATGCGGCCCGGGCGGTTTATTGACACCCAGCATGCCGGTGCCTCGATGGTGAGTCACGTCGACTTCTTATATAACATATATATATGTATAGCATTAGGAGGCCACAACAGATATGCTGGATTGAAGTTCGATTACTGAATGCTGATTAAATGGCAAATGGATGTGGCTATTTATGTTTAGCGGATTGGAAGTAATTTTGGTTGAGAGGTATTCTTATTGTTAAAAAATACACGGATGGGTGATTTGCGGTTCTGATTCAGACCTTTTGATTAGATTTTGCGAGATTTAAGACCACATTTTTTTTAAATTGGATATTTTATTTCGATTCTGTAGTGTCATGTAATTTAAATAGATTTATTCAATCTTGTGTGTGTGTTTTTTTCTTCTGTTTAGCAATTTTACCGGGAGTTGACAAATCATCAAATCAAGACTATATTTACAATGACATGTTTTTTTATGATTTTTTCATTGGGATTACTGAGTATCGTCATCTCTGATAAACACCAATAATCAGGCGGGGCCATTTTTTATTTTTAAATGTAATTCTTGCTCGAAAACGGTGATATTTATGACTCCCCCGCCTGATTATTGTTGTTTTTTATGATACCAAATAAATTCGTCAAAACTTGCTATTGTTAATAATGAGTTTTAAGAATTATGGGTTTTTACTAAATCCTAAAATGATAGCAGCTTAATTTTAAGTGAAACTGGAATTCGAAAATTACGAAATCATGATTTGTAACTATCTGATAGCTCTGAGCGATATAGATAAGTGGTAATTTATCTGTTGGTTTTTTACAACGTGGAATTTTGTGACTCTCCTAAAAAAAATAATATCTGGACAGTTTCCATTTAGGAGATGAGATAAGCCAAATTGTAAATTATTATAATATATAAGATAGTTTAAAATACCTAAAACACGCTTTTTCGAATTTGTATATCGGGTGACTTTTTGGCAGCGGAGAAATCCAAAAAAAACAAAGACGAAAAAGCAAAAAACACGTGCTGCCCGACCAATACACATCGCTCAGCCTCACCACCTTGTGCGATTACTTGCACTACCCACTGGACCGCATCGCAGCCCTCCTCGCCATGTATAGCCCACACAACCGAGCCCTTTCCCGTCATCTGGCCACCCAAGTCACCTTCGTAACGATCGCCAAGCCACGTCGACGGTATAAGACGGGTACGTCATATTTTACCTTTTTGGGTTCGTTATTAGTTTTTTTTAATAATCGTGCGAGACGTGTTAAATTTTAGGATAGTTTAAAATTTTCTTTGTTTTTTTTTGTATTTTCTTTGTTATTGTTAGTAACAACATATTTTTATAACGTTTTTCAGTTTTGGTTTTCGAATTTTTCATTGTTTTTTTTCTTTTTTTCTTGTCGTTCCTCCATCAGCCTTGGCCTTATAGTGGCCAAAATAGTCGACTGCGAACACACAGCGATTTCAGCTAGGTCCGCATAAGCTCTCTTGCCCAATGAACCGCCTGTTTGCGTTCACCAATTGTGAATTTTCGATGCTTTTTGAAAGACGACTCCCACTTTGTTAAAAAAAGAGGTATTTTTAGTACTAGATGTTTGAAAACGATTAAATACTGTAGAACCATGAATTTTGGATTCATGGATTTTAATTCCAAAATAGTATGTGCTAGTATTTTAACTAGATTTTATACGAAAAGCGATGACTTAAGAAGTTTGGATAGAATTAAAGAATATGATTAAAAACTAAGTATTTGTCTAGATAAGTCAGAGAAATAATAGTTTTGTAAAATTATTAGAATATGAGAATGAGACAAACGCGCTCTTACTACAGTGGCACGCACAAAGCAAAGCACAGTTTTGCACAGTCTTGATACCGGAATATCGGACATATTTTTAACATGTGATATAGTAATTTTGAATATTTTTTGGATACAAAATTTTTAATAAAAAGTGAAAAAAACAGGGTATCGATAAAAAATGTGTAACGAAAAGGTAAAGTTCGGTAAAAACTTGGAAAACTTCGTGTAATTTTTTTGACGTTAAACACGTGACGCAAAAAAAAGTAAATAAACACAAAATCCAACATTACTTGTTTAAAAGGTGTACATTTATAATTACAAAAACCTACGTTTGAATTTGAGTACCAAAACAAATTCCAAATATTAATAATCCGATAGTAAAACATATATCAATCAATAGCATAGCACATGCAGCACAGAATCAATTGCTGATCCAAACTTATATCCTAGATCAAAAACGAATCAAACAAATATTGTTCAAAACAATACTCCCTTTACCTTAATTAAACTCCAAAATTCTTAACTCGATGCGATGCAAAGAATAATTAGAGCAACAGTCATATACAAGGAATTCAATTCATGTCTGTAAGTCACGGTAATTGCATGCGGAACATAAATGATTGACGATGTTGCGCATGTTGGACTGCGGTAATTTTCAACAGACCGCTGGAGATTACATTTGGATAAGCCAATCAACTGTGTGACGCATTTTGCCCGAAGTGAGCACTACTATTTTGGAGCAACGACACACCATCATCTACATGCCACGGAACGAAAATGAAATGCGTCAACTGGCTGTCGATTTTCCGCGATGCATTGATGCAATCGATTGCACTCACTTGAACATCAATTTGCCTGCCGGAGAAATTGTGAGCGATGTTTTAATTTATATTATTCAACTTATTTGCTAGAGCGACACGGTTATTTCTCAATGAAGACACCAAAACAAACGTGTTTCTCTTTTGAAAGACCGAACAATGCTTTTTCCAGTTAGATTTAAAATTCAATTTCGTACATGCAAACCCTCTACGTAATTGGCAATTTTAACTAGTCCATTTTTAACACCAAAATTAGGGTTAAGGAGTGAAAAATTTGCACATGAGTTAAAATCGATTGGTCGGGTTCATACGAAGGCGTTAAAAGCCGATTTTAATTCCGAGTGAAAAATTCGACCGTAAATGTGAAATGTAAGATAAATTAAAACAATTTCTCATAAACTCGTCTGAACAAATAATGCTAGATTCTAATGGAAGAATCTCGTCGATGGCAATGAAAAATACTAATTTCATAAATATATACGCGCACTCGGGCTCGAATAAACGAAGATAAATTAAGGAACTCTTTATGAATTTAATGGACTTTTACACTCATTTTCTGTAAAACCAGTTGCTTTTGTCAGATTATCGTTCGATAATATTTAAATATGAAGGTATCTGGAAGATTAATATACATTTGATCGAAAGTTTTGAAAACTATAGAATTAATCATCAACAATGATGAAATGAATCTTTTAAAAAAACACACAAAACTAATATTTTAAGATTAAGCTATTATGTTTAACAGAGATATATAAACCCAAAAATACAATTTCCACAGTCTTATAAACTTCTTAATGACAGAACAAAATAATGGCATTATAATGTTCAGACAGAAATGAGTATTGTAAGTTCAAAACTGCGTGAGATTGAACGTCTGAAACATGAAAATGTATTAACGGATGGGAAAAACCATCAAAAAAAAACACTCTGGACAGAAAGTAATTAAAAGTCTACAAATATCTAAAACTGAAACTGTAACTGGTCATTCAGAAATAAAAATATTAGATACTTTAAAGAAAGTTTTTTGAACAGATAGCCCACTCATTCTTCAAATAATTAATAATAATTGCATTTAGTGCAGCCACGTCTCTTATGAGGTTATTTAGGGAAGATGCTTAAAGCAGAACATGTTAAACCCTTTTCAACAAAAAATTTTCAAACAAAAATGACTTTATACCAATTACACTCTTGAACGGCTTTATTTGTTTCTTACTCTACTATATGGACTGCTCAAAATGCGGGAGGTTATGTGTGTGCGTGCCAGCCAAAATTAGGGTATGTGCCCAAAGGTCAGGAGCTTTAGCGCCAGCCAATAATATGGCGCCCCTGCCTCAATTTAAATGTTTGCCTTGCAACTAGATCAAATCAAAGAGGAAGCCCTTTTCTTAAAATCCCCTCTCTCCTCGATCTCTTCGTACTCGATGGAGGGGGTTCCGTCTATGGGACACGATCCACACGGCTGGCTGCTTCGTTGGGCCGAAACCGACGATTGCTGATTTGACCCGATTCCTTCCACTGTAGTTTAGCGGCTAAATCTGCTGACTTGAGCGCTTCAGGGATTTGCAACCTTGGCAAATCTATTTTGTTTTCGTTGTGTTGGTATTTGTTTGCGTAAGTGTTTGTGTCGTCATAATTATCGGATGATTCGATATTACAAATTACAATTTATTACATTTTCCAAAAAAAATCAACAGCATCTGTACAAAATGGTCTTTAATTTTTAAATTATTATTATAGCCCTTTTCGGCTAAGCTAACGCGTCTCATCAAATGTTTTGTGGAAAGTGGGCGCGCTTTCAAAACTTCGGCGGCTGACCGGCGATCTCCACATAATTTACTCTCTTCCCACGTCTCTGGCGTGTTACTTTAAATCAAACCTCGGCGAAATCCCCGGCACATAACACCGGATGAAGAACACTGCGATTGACTTGTTAGAGTTTCAGGTTTTTTATAAACTGAATCTGGCTTCGATTGTTTTTCCGCTTTAACAATCTCAATTTGATTAATGTTAATCTTCTTGTTCTGCCTGGTTCGTCTGGTTGCTCAGATTAAAAATATATCGTCATAAGACTCCTTGAATTTAGCCTGTTGTTTTTCTTGCTTTTCAATTGTCACTTCCAAGTTCACGATGATCGATACGACGAGTTCAGAACAAATGGCTACCGCATTTAGATTATGCACTTTTGCAGATTTTTTGTATTTATTTAATTGTTATTAATATTATTGTAAATAATAATAAGAATTTAATAAATACAAATACAAACGAGCACTCACATGAAACGGTTCTATGACAATTCACGAAAACTACAATTCCCTAAAAAACGACAGTTCCCCGAAAAAAAAAATTAGGGATGGTCAATTGGTAATTGGTCAAACTCTTTCAGAATTGAATCAACATGCATTTATTGAAAAACTTATTTTCAAGACAATTTTTTTTATTTTTTTATTTATTTAATATTTTTTGGAAAAATTACACTTTATGGGGCCCGGCTGAAAAAAAACTACAAAATGTTCACATTTTCTCCCTGATCAATTTGTTGTTTTTGGGGCTAAAATCCCTATCAACCTTTTAAAGGTTTTATACTTTAGGCGACAGTTTAAATTTGGCAAACCCCTTTTAAATCACGATTAGGGAAAACAATCCTTGGGAACGGCGGGTAGAGAACCAAGAATAACGCTTAGGGAAAACAACCCTTGGGAACGGCGGATAGAGGGTCAAGTACCCTATGGCCAACACCTTTTGAATCACGATTAGGGAAATATTTATTTTTTTAGTCAAATATAGAAAAATATCCGACAAATGTCCGATTTCCTTTTTTTAAAATGGGTATTTAAAGTACCTTTAATACTATATAAAAAAATAATTTCACCCTGAATTTCGCTCTTAAAATGATTATTTTACACCTAACTTATCCCTAACTAAAATAATATGTTTTTCCCTTTTTTGTTAAAAACTGTCGTTTTCGGGGAATTTTGATTAGGGAGAATTATTTTGCGGGGAATTGTATTTAGAGGGAATTGTCGTGCCACCACATGAAACAAATTCAATCCAAATCTGAGTTTAACTTTGATTTGACAGCCGCATGTCGCTACTCTCAAAGAGAGAGCAGAGCGTCTTACGCATGTATTTTTATTACAGCAAATATCGCAACGCACTATATTGCAATATGCATGACGAACCCAGCAAACAACGACGAATTTGACACGATTCGTGTTTCGTGCACACATCGCAGCGTTAAACCGCGATTTTTTGTACGAAGCGTTTCGTGCAATGTTCGAGCCCTCAAAAGATTCCGACTGGAAACAAACACAAACAAAACAAAACGGCGAATATTATTTGATCGGGTAATTGCTTTTTACAACGACGTTTTATTTACGTCTTTTTAGTCCACGATGTTATGTTCGTGCAGTTTTTCGCATTTATGGAAAGCATCAACGAAACGACTTTTAGGCGGACAAACATGGCCAAATATCACAAACAACATTTGGGTTCAGAATGGGTATTGACATACTCAAAAGTGACAAACTAACAAATTTCTGTATTGACTTGGAAACCACATTCTGATTAAAAGCTATTTGTCTGACGACTTTCATGGACGTTGATGCTGCAAACGACATTATGGAAATTCGTATTATTCGCGTAAACTTAGAAGTTCCTTCAAACATTGTTCGAATGCAGCCCGTCTGACTCAACGGTGAACCCTTTGAGATTGTTGATTCTGCTACCTCGGAAGCTTCTTAACTGTCAAAACGAACGAAGCTTAGACTGTTCGACTCCAACGTCGAATCAGTACTTTACTAGGGTTGCAAGAACCAGGCAAGCACCTGTCTCAACGCAAGTTCGACGGAGAAATTGGCAGTGGATCGGTCACACCTTGCGGAGCGGTTCGAACAACTTTGCAGGCGCCCGTATAATTTGTACACCAGCCAGATGAATTATGAATTATTATTATACATGGCGTAAAAGTAATCCGATACACCGATGATGTCGTATGTTTTTTTTAGAGGTTAGGTTTTCAAGACGGCACTACTTTTTTCGTAGGTCTTGGTCTAGTATCTTCTAGGCCTTGGCCTTGGTAGGTATGGTCTTTTTGAACAACGTTTGCAAATCGTGCAAATTTATTATGAAAATAATGGTTCGGTTCGCGCGACGCATCGCGCGCTGCGTCCAATATTCGGTCGACATTATCGTCCATCAGAGTCACTAATTCGATTAACCATGGATCGGTTTCGCACCACGTTTACTCTAGTGGATAATACGCAT
>JANSTU010006812.1:0-16839 GCA_027564075.1 Bolitophila hybrida
AGAATGCTCGCAGGAAAAAAATTTGGCTCCGATGAAGAGGTGATCACCGAAACTGAAGCCTAT
The DNA here is from genome assembly GCA_027564075.1 of Bolitophila hybrida. Classification (NCBI taxonomy): domain Eukaryota; kingdom Metazoa; phylum Arthropoda; class Insecta; order Diptera; family Mycetophilidae; genus Bolitophila; species Bolitophila hybrida. The sequence goes on from JANSTU010006812.1 coordinate 64, forward strand.
TTTGAGGCCAAACCTTAGGACTTCTACAAGAGTGGTATCGAAAAGTGGAAGGACGCTATAATCGCTGTATCGCCATGGAAGGGAAACTATGTTGAATAATAAAAAATGAATTTTGACAAAAAAATGTGTTTTTCATTGAAACGATACGAAATTTTCAGCCGACCTGTTATAGTGCTGTTTTTTATTTAATCATATTTTACGAGTTACGATATATGTTTGCAAGATTTATGGATTAGACCTCAGTGTTTCAATTATTAAACATAAAAAAAATGTTAATCTGAAGTCAATAATTTGCAAATATAGGCTAATGAGGTTATATTGTTTTTTTTAATGCAAACTCACCAAATCACCTTCATTTAAAGGTTAAATAAATTAACTTGTATCTTAGGTTGTCTTTTTTAAAATATAATATTGACATTTTTTTTTAATTATTGCAATTTAAAAAAACACACAAAATTTGAACATAATCTTTTTTTTCGGTATGTTGCTACTGTCAAACATGACACGAATAGCGTCACAAGTAGAGTTGCAGATCGCCAATAGTTACCGTTATAAAATTTCCTCTTATTTATAAATGGTGCCGATTCGAACCGACAATTTTTTTATTTGGTCGGCTAGTTAGTCAGCCACTAGCCGGCTAAAAGTATTTAGTAAAAGCCACTCACAGCCGCCGAATTGAGCTACTTTTTCGGCAGCATTCCCTTATGGCCCTATTTTACTAAAATTATGACTCTTTCTCTTATTTTGCCAAATTTTAATGTTCTATAAATTAGATTGTTTGCTTGAAACTATAAAATATGTTACGAGGCAGAAAAAACATTAAAAGATTATAGTGTATTTAGTATTCGTAAAATGAAAATACCTCTGAGCCTTTTTTTAATTATTAGAAAATGCCTGCCGGTGTGAGTATAAAATAAAAATTTGACGAATTTGGGATGTGATGTCAATGATCGATTAGCGAAATTCCATTAGGATTAGGAGTAGCTCAACACTACCTTATCATAGTTTATGAAGTTTTTGTGTAGATGATTTATTTTTGTTCATAAAATAAAAATGACATCAAAATGTCGCAAAATATAAGCGATAATGTTTCTCATTGACGCACATTATAAATTACATATTTAGAGCGGCTCTCTTTGCCTGTTGCCATGATAACGGAAGCCGCTCTTTGCAGCTACATGGATTCCTGTACCTTAATAATTTCATATATAATAAAATGAGAATCCCTAAAGTGGTATTCTCGTACTTGTTTTTATAATAAAAATCAATTATTTAAAATTTATTTTTTTATTATTTAAAAATGTTTTTTGATTGTTTTTTCATGGCATCTACATAATAAGCCTTGGACCCATTTTCGGACGTCCATACTTCTGAAAATAATAAATATATAATAAACAAATAATATAATAATAATTGTAAATATTTTTTTAATTTTTGAGGGGCTTTTAAGGTTTATTTGTTTATTTTAAAATATGTTAGTGGCTAATCGATGTTTTCTTTTATTTACCTGTCAGTATTTCTTTAAAAAAACATATGTTACGCCATTTTATATTAACCCCTCTTACCATCCCAATTCATCAGCTGCACAAATTGATCGGAAATTATTCCTTTTATAGGCGAATCGATCAAATTAGCAGCTGATGACTTCAAGGATCTTATGTGTACTATATATCCTAAACAAATAAAAGACACACAAATTAAATTATAGACAATAAAATTCCGAAAATTAAAAAATAAATTAGATAATTCGCAATGACAATCTGCAAGAATATTCCGTTTCAAATTGACATTTGCGCTCTCTTTGCGAGAGGCAAAATATTGCACTCTATTTCATTTCACTATAAATATAGTAGTGTGTGTATGTGTGTGTATGTACACTGATTCTACTATAGATGTAAATCTATACATGCATTTACTTCTCACATTTAACTCTCATGAAAGACCCATTGGGATTGGGATGTATACTGGGGCGAAATATTTTAGTTCAGTGGAATGTGCGCAAACCGTCAACACATATTTTTTCTGCATTTCTCTTATTCTTAAATTCGGAAGGTCATTTGCATTTTCTCATGGCGGAATGAGAAAAAGTTTATAATAAAACTTAATTTGAATTTTATTTAGCAGTAATGCAGTTTAAAAAAAAAACAATAGAAAAAACTAGAACACACTTGAACCGGACCAACAGTTCCGTTGTGTGAATCCTCAATTTCAATCAATCTGCAATGCCACTTGCCCTATGTACTACAAGGGATTAAAGGATTCGTATGATGGAAAAAAAAATGACAAAAATCAGTTGCGCTTTCTTTTAAAAAAATGTCCCACAACAACAATAACATGAAATACATGAATTGTGGTTAGTTTTAAACACCATTTTGCATGGCAATTTGGTGACAAAAATGCACACCTTTCACCAAATAATTTTGTAACGAAAATGCACTTGAGAAGAATTCTGTCCTCGTTAGTGAATTTTGGTCACAGTGACAAGAATTCATGTGACAAAAATGCATACATCCATTTTTATCGAGATTTGTATGCCCTTTGAACCGAACTTTGAACACAAATTTTATTGTTTAAAAGTTAAAATAATTTACCCCTTTATATCTAAGGAAATAATCTATATTATTAATTATAATTACAAATAACTTAATTAATTAATTTTAAAATTACAATTTACAATCTAACCCTACAATACATTTGGGAAAATTGCTCTTGAATGTCGGCATTTATGAGCAATTTTAACAGAAATGTGTGTCGGGTAAAATATTTTAATTTATATTTGATATTATTTATCACTAGAACCTTAAATATCAAATTGAGGCAAAACAATGTAAAAAAAAATATATTCGTTCGTCCTTTATGGACTGCCTTGATGAAATAAAAAAAAAATCGAAATTGAAGTCTCTAAGAATAAAACCGAGTATGGAATGAAATAGAAATCGAGTAACTTTGGCAACACTGCTCTAATTGTGTGGCCACAAAACAAAGTTAAAAAGGCTTATGTCAAGCAATCTGCTGTATCCACACTGAAAATTTTAAAATTGTAGGTATTTTAAGAATTTTAAAAGACGATTTTCGTATGAAAAACCTCCAAATAAAATACTACAATTTCTTAAAATTATATTTTTAGGCATATTAGACATTTTAGGAATTTTATGGTTTTCAGTTGCGATTATCGTGTAGAAAAACATTTAAAAGGTCTAATATTACATAATTTTTACTGTGAATATCTCAGAATATCATTTTTAATATCATTACATGTTTTGTGATTTGTGGCCACAGAATTCATACCACATTCCATATTCCACGATTCGATTTTACATTTTTTATTATCTGTTCTTCACGCTCACACTAATTCTATATTCTTGCTCTCTCTCTTCGAAGCTTTGAATTAAGTAGTAAGTAATAAATATTTTGTACTTTGCACTCGTGTCTCATGTCTCGTTGATGTTTTTTCTCATTTATCATGTCACATGTCTTAAGTACATCTCATTTCTATTATCAAAATTCAACTCTTAAAAATAAATAAAAAAAAATTAAATGTGTAATTTAAACATAAAACTTAAAAATTTAAATTACACATTGTATAGAACTATCGAAAATCGCAATGCAATAATATAAAGTCTACGCATTATACAGTAAAGTAAAGTACATCTGCATGTACATGAATACATGTATTATTGAACTCTCTGAAAGATTCATTCGTCATACTATGACTCTATGCTCTGTCTCTGTTCTCCCTTTTCCGATCTCTTTTGTGTTTTGCACTGGTGTAGTTTTTTTTATATATGCATTTTGTATAAAGCAATATAAATATAAAAATGTATTTACCGTTGTACAATTGCACGTTTGTCTCATCGTCGTTTTATACTTTATTGTAGAATTTTATCCGCCTGTGTTCACGGTCACAATTTATTTTTATTTAATAAAATTTTAGTATTTTCACTGTAAGCACACGTCCGCAATAAAAAAATGATGCGATTTTCAAGTATATTTAATGACAACCGCCGAACGATTTTCGATTATTACGGCAAAGAGGATTTTTATAAGTGAGTTTTTTTTTATCTTTATTAATATATTTTACTAAAATTTTGTATTTTTAAGTTTTCTATGTAAAGTGTTTATTTTTGAGGTTATGTTGTGTGTGCATGCCGCGTGCTTATGAAATGAAGTGATTTTAAGGAGATTTTTTTACCATGATTTAAGGAAAACTAATGAAATTATACATTATTGAAATATCATTGAAAATCAAATTTGCATACACCGCCATTTATTGTTCTCTGATGAAAAAAAATACCGTTTTCTCTCTCTAAACGTGTTCTAATTGTGCACACGAAAATCCAATCCAGAAATTTCCAATTATCTGCTTATAATAAGAATATCATTGTCTTACATTCTACAATTGGTATAAACTTTAGATCTATTATCCTGTGATAATTTCATTTCGACCGACAAGCATGTGGCAGCGGTGGTTCGATTGTCATGTCCGGTTGTTTGTACCTACCTACTATATTGATCCCCACCGCCCTTTCATCCGTCTAACCACATATTCAACTCTTCCACGCATACACACTATCGATTCAAATGAATACTTAATACCTGTCTATCAATTTGAGCTTCCACAATCCATACACACACACATATGCACATATTTCCGATAGCCCATAAAACCACCGCGCCTGAATCCATGTGTACGACCGATAAAATATGTATATGTATACTCGACGTATTATACCCTTAAATCCAATACATAATAGAGAGCATAATCCAGCATATTCTACAATATATGAATTACATTCGCATACACACCCACAGACTGATGGCTAGCTGGAAAAACACAAGAGTCGATTGAAAATCGATGCACACGGTCGGTACCTATAATATTTATGGGAAACTCATTTTAACTGATGATGAGTACTTGATATATACAATCCAAGTATAAGCTTGATGTATGTATATGGAGAGAGAGAGTCCAATGAATAAATAATAACTTGAAACCTAAAACTAAGCCAAACTTGCCTGGACTGCGCTGTGGCATTTGTCCGCCGATGTCTATTTATGACCGTGTTTGTCGTCCGGCACCACCCTCCCCCAGGTGGACTCAAAATATTTTGTTTTATTCGTATTTAGTTTGTTATGGTCGTCGTTCACAGGTACTCGCACCGTGTCCTCGAGTCGATGTCATTACGGATTATTTTCGTATAGTTGGAAAGTATATATATATATATATATATATTGCTGTTGTTGTTGTTTTTATGAATGAGAGTTTTGTGAATTATTGAAATTTATTCGAGCCACGGGATTTAGGCGCGTCCTTGCGATGGCGCTGTGCCGAAGTTATCGGAAATACTGTATGCATATATACCGTTTTAAAGTACGATTTTCAGCATTCCATTCCATTTCGAAAATCATTAAACTGCAGAATACACATAAGTGGAAAAAGATTTTCCCTTGCGACCCCATAATTTATGCGCCAAATTGCCGCCGAGTAACGTATATAGTATATATATATACAAACATGTGTATATATTATGCAAGACCATGACTATATATTCCCACATAATAATAATACGTAATGGGGCTGCTTGATTTTCTTTGTCTCTTAAACGGAACGCATAATGAAAAGCTCTTAACAGGCTCGGAGCGCGGTTACCTTTGAAGACGTCATGTACATACTGCTCGACTCTGCACGAAATACCCATAACACATTTATATTACATCATAGTATATTTTCATTATGCAACTTAAAGACTGTGTGTGCGTGTTTAACCTGCCGAGCGTATTTATTTAAATGATTAATTCGAATAGAAGCCAATAAAATCGTCTTGGAGGTTTCCTTATACGACCACGTTTGCTTTATGTAACTGCTAGAAGATTTTATATTATTTTGTAGTTCATCCAATTATTTTTTTTGTATTGATAACTGTAAATAGGAAAACGTGCACAATTAAAAATTAAATACTACAATACAGATATATTTGTGTGTAAATATAAAAAATACATTTATGAAACTTTGGGACATAATCTCAAAACAACGATATAACATAACGGCTGATATATAAATCGGCAAAAACTAAATAAAACACTGCATTTAGAAAACAACTTTTATATATTTTTTATTAAGAATTTAAAAAAGGAACACAATGGGTCAGAATGGTAAATTTAACATTTGGATATAATTAGATTGAAACCCTCTGTGAAAAACCGTCAAATAGGGTATTGCTTTTAATACTTCGTACATATGAAGATATTGCTTTCGTAATTATTGATCTTCCGCCTTACCAGAAGTAGTTAAATTAAATTATCTTCGTTAGAGTCTCTGTAAGACTTTCCTCGGAAGATATCAGAAACCAAAACGATGAGTTAGTGAACCAACAATCAGCAGTATACTTTGTGAGTTCCTTGGGAAAAGACCTTGAACGCATTCTTCCAAAAGTGGTTATGGGGGGAGGTTAAAGGGGACAACAATTTTTTTATAATAATGTTTAATTAAAATAGTCAAGTACTGGTGTAAAAATATAAATACTATGCAGATTTCAATGTTCTATATATTGCTTTAAGAGCTTTTCGTTCAACTTGTTTATCCTCCATGGCTCTTTTAAGCGCATTCAAAGTACACTGATTCCGAAGCTCATTGGTCTTTGTATATTTTAACCGCTGCTGTACATTTGTCATGAACTTCTTAAGAATATTCATTTCCAGTCCTACTTCATCATATTTCTGACGGAAATAACTCAATTGTTCTTTGCGTTGAGATTTAATAGTTGAGCAAATCGGTACCGAATCTTTGGATCGGTATGATGGTCGACTCACAGAAATGGTATCTGATGATATTTTTTGGGATTTTTTAGACGGCGAAGTAAAGCACTGCTCCAGCATACGATTTATGCATTTAGTTGGAGATGTTTCGCAAATTCCCATTGCTGTACTGGTATTCATTTTTTTATAAAAATATTTAAAATGTTTATAATAATTGCAAGTAGTGTTGCTGAGAATTGCTCGAGTCTAAACTGATACTATTTTTCGTTATAACGAGCGTTTAAATACACAATTTCAAATTACTCGTAATTACCGCAGATATAATCTAATTAGGCAGGTAAGTAATTGGTTTCTTTACCTGAAAATTAATTAAATAAAAGTCACTAATTATGTTTGGATAATAATTAACCAATATCTTATTGTACCTAAAATAAAATTTGTTCAGAGTTGCCCCAAAAAAATATTAAGAATATTTCTAAGTTATTATTCATGCACGTTATTGATAATGAATTTAGGAATGTTGTAATAATAACAAAAAAAAATCAAACAGATGGAAAAAGAAAATAATTTACGATACGTGAATATGATTCTCTTTGTTAGGATTTTTATTAAATTGCCTCCCACAAACTTAAACTTAAAATAAATACAATTCCCCAAACGCGACAATTCAACAATACAATTAGGGATGGTCAATTGGTCAAACCTTTTCAGAATTGAATCAGTATGCATTTATTGAAAAACTTATTTTGCAAAACTGAAAAATAGATTTGTACAGTACCTTTAATTCTATCTAAAAAAATGTAAAATAATACTTTTATGTATAAATTTGAGCAAATCGGTGAATGAAAAATATTTTTTAAAAAAATGACGAAAATGTATCAATTTATTTCAGAATAGTTCAATAAAATAAAAAATATTTAATTTAATAAAGGTTACAAAATTTAATAATAAAGATTTTGCTAGATTTTCTTGGAAAAGAGCCAAGATAGCTTTAAATGCAAAATTATCAAAAACTTAAAACAAAATATAAAATTTTGAAAAATACTAAAATCTTGTTTTCTGCAACAAATCGTCTCCAATCTAAATTTCGATATGAAAAAATGTATTCTCAAAAAGTGTGCTAACTATAATCAGTATATACATAAATAAATTCAACAAATACCCTAAATGTTTTATTCTATATTTAATATTGTATAATATATAGCAAGTACGATATATACAGAATTGCTGCTATAAACATGGGATATGGAGTGCAATAGGAAGTTAGACCCGCGCTTGCTTGCTTCTCGATCTATATACATTGCACGATAACATTCTCCGGGCAAATATTTGTTTTCCGGGTTATAAATGAATTTTCGTTGGCGCTCGCGCGTAGTACAACCGAAACGTGATACAGAGCCAGTGCGAAAAAAGGAAAAATCTCAGTTTCATATACACACATACACACACACGTACTATAAAATATACTCTATTATGTATATATTTGCACGTGGAACTCTGTATGTTTGTACAGTTTACGACGTGTATGTGTGTGTGTATTTTCGTAAATGTAAGAAAGCTTCGCACAGATAAGTAATTGATTCGGAGAACATTATTGCCTGTCTATAAGAGTGTATATGTTTGTTTGTGTTTCTTGACTTTATTAGACATAAGCGATTTTGTCTAAGAAAGAAGAGGGCGGAAATGGACAGATTGAAATACTTATAATGGTCTCGTTATTTGTAATGAACTGTATATATTTGCATATCATGCAACTTTTGTGGTGTTATTTTGAAGATTTATTATTGCATAAAAGTACAATCATCATAATATTTTTTTTATTTTCTTTTTCTAATTAATTTTTTTTTTGCATTTTTGCAGTGGGATAAACATGAGCAGCAACGGTTTGCTTGTTAACAATAACAACAACCTTATCACAAACAACAATAATCTGAGTGATTCGACGGAGGCACTATGTACCCTAAGCGGAGAGCAGCCGGACGCCGACTACATCAAGATGTTTGTTGGGCAGGTTCCCAAATCCATGGACGAGGATCAGCTTCGGGAGATGTTTGAGGAGTTCGGACGTGTGCATTCGATCAATGTGCTTAGGGACAAAGTGACGGGTGTGAGTAAAGGTAAGTTATCGTACGCTAAAAATAAATATTGGCCCTTTCTCAGTATAAGCTCCTTCATTTAAAATTCAAGGCGTCAAGTGATAATGAAAAGAATATAATTCGATACTACATGCAAATTCCACCATCACAATTAAAAAAACGTTATTCACAACAACTTACTCTTGCATTGTGGACTATTATGTTTCTGACAAACGTACAAGACAGAAAAGATTCCCCTGCAGCGTGCACAATAATGCATTTTCAGTTGAATGCAGTGGATTTGTTTCTGAAGCTTTTCAGACATGACCCAAATCGAAATGCATATATGCATCTAAATTGCGTGTATATTTTTATACCTTAAACAAAATGTAAAATAATACCCTTAATGTCGTTAGAGGCATTTTCAATAATATCTTATTGCATTTTCGTGTAGGATAACTTTTTTTTATTTTTCTTCTTACATTATTTTCTGTAAATAAATACCCCATAACATTCGAACAACCAACGGTAAAGCGACTACATTACAACAGCTATTGTTTTGCAAATGTAATTTCAGCACTTTTTCCAATAGTTATCCCTAGCGGTATTTTTGGGGAGTGCGCCGCCATTCGACTTTCAAGCGAAATCCAATATTTTAAAAACATTTGCATTATATGCTCCCCAATGAATTCTACAAACGGCAGCAGCAGAACAATATTTATTTCTTCACAGGCATAAACATATATACACACATACTCTAGGTAGGATATGTGTGGGTGTGCCCAAGCCGAAGCTTATCTTTCAACGGCTCTGCGTATGTATGCAATTCTTCTAAAAGCTTTTGTCACCGAGCGCATTTTCTTGCCATTTCTGCGTTGCGCTGTGCTTACGACATAATTTTGTCGTATATTTCCGGTATCTATATATATTCAGTATTCCAACGACAACAAAATTGTATTTATATGTTGTATCTTCTTTATTTTATTCATAAATTTTTATATATATATATTTATATATAGGTATTTGTTTTTATGTGTTCGCTGCTTTGGCGAATAAATTCTCGCATACCTTTGACATGCATAGCCATTATGCTGCGGCTGCGCAAGAGATAGAAGTGGTTTATAGCATAAAAGATACCATTGTGTTTGGTTAAATGAAAAACGAACGCGAACGACAGCCACCACAACAGCACCACTGTCGTCGCTCTGCCACTTCCACCTCCGCCCTTCACGTAACGCCCTGCTGCAATAATAATAACAACAACAAGTTCAGCGTCACTACGTGGAAAATGTGAACCGTTTTTTTTTTTTTTTATCGTACGCGCATCTTTTGTGTCTTGACGTTTTTTTTCATTTGCCCTTGTTCGCTCTCTCTCTCAAGCTGTCTCTCTGTATACATAGTATTTCTGTTTTATGTTGAATGTACATATAATAAAAATGAGAATCATAAAATAATCGTCATATATGTATTTTGTATATATATATATATTTACACATAAATGTACATGTACAGTTTGTGCGCGCAAAGTCATTGTTTCGATGTACACACAGAACACACGTACGTGCGTTTTTTTATTTATTTTTTATATAGTTCGTTTTTACTGCCAAAAGCTCCCTTTTTTATATACATTTATATACGTTTCATTACTGTTGTCACTGTTGTAGCCTTTATGGTGCTTTTTTGTTTTTAGGGTGCTGTTTTGTGACGTTCTTCACACGAAAGGCTGCCCTGAAAGCACAAGATGCACTGCACAATGTTAAAACACTTGTTGGGGTAAGTATCCATTTCCATGAAAATAAAAATCAAGTAAACGAAGAGTAAACAACTACTACTACTACATACAAGCTGACTTCAGACTATAGTTTTTTTCTTCTTCTTTGTTTGTATTAGCGCGTGTGCGTATTTTGCCATAAAACGCTGTTGACGTTGGTTTGTTTCACACATTTTTCTTGTTTGGTGTTTGACTATTATGTTTTATGTCCGCCAGATTGTGTAATTTGTATAGTTTTCTTGAAAACATATATTTGTATTTAAATTTATATAAATATGCAGGTAAGTAGAATTTATTTCAATAAAAAATAATATATTTAAAGTTAAGTTTTTTTAATTTTATATTTTTTTTATATATTTCCTAAAATTCTGTCGGATCAGCTGAGCTAAGTACTGATTGCTTAAGGATGTGTGACGAAGCTACTGGTGATAATAAAGCCATTGTTACTAATAATATTGTTATTGAAATACCTAAAACTATCTTTGGTAATAGTTAAAACCGACAGTACTTTTATTTCAAAATCGGGTCAAGATTTGAATACACTCTAAATTTAAAATTATTTAAGGGTTTTTAAGGGGTTCTTCTAGATTTAACGTAATTTTTATTTTAGTACGATTTTTTTGATGTATAATAATAATAATGATTTTGATATCTTTAGCAATCTTAAAAAAGCAGAATACGTGCACCCTTTCTTAAAAAACATTACTAATCTAATATAATTTTATAAAAACATAAAAAGAGACGAAATTTTAAATCATTAATACAATTTATTGCTTTGTCAAGCTCTTAAATTTTTCGTTAATAATACAAATACTTCTACTATATTTTACTACCCAAATGTTTGCAGTACTATCGAAGACAGTTTTCTAGCTGAAATCATTAAGATTACGACGTTCAACTTATATTCCCAATAGACTGAAACTTTATCCTCTCGAACATGTATAGTACATATACGTTATAGTATTAGTAAGTAGTATTACTGCACATACATATATATATAAAGTATATATCTAATGTTTTGAAGTTTCTGACGTGCACACATCCGCACCAGAAAGTCTCGTCGTCCACATATTCCTATCTTATATATTTTATAAGTTTATATCGTTTTCAGTGTTGGATGAGAGTATTGTGAGCTGGAAATTTCTGTGTATTGGTGTGCAATACCAGACTGTATGGATTTTCAATTGAACTTTTCAATTTGTTAGTAACCGGAGTCAAAGTACTATACAACAAACTCTCGGTACACTCATACAAACATGAGCACTTCATAGTGTGTACTTACTACACACACATGTCGTTATATATAAGAGCAACCAATGTCCGGCCAGTTTGAGGAATGACTGACATAAATAAACATACAAAATATTTTACATAAACATCTGAACACTGTTTTAACATGTGTATACTGCATATGTGTATGTGTGTTTATAATACATATATTATATATTTATTGATATATACTAGAACTACTCGCTTCTGCATACTCACACTCTGTTTTTAATATTTTGAAATCAATTTACGAGTAAAAAGCAAAAGTTAAAAACACATTCATCATCCGGCTGATGTTACGCCGCAGTTTTCACAGCGTCCGTCTTTTTCCATCTCACTCGCACTCATTCTATAATAATATACCTACACTCCATTTCATCGGATCCATCATAAAGTTTCAACGCGCTGAATTATTTAATGTGCACACAATTTTCGTGAAAATTATGTTTCCATTTCCAGGCATATACTGTAAATCGTCGACGCATACTATATTATATTATAAATTATGCTATATATTATATACGACATATGTGTGTTAATGGTAGGGAATTGTTTTTGAGCAGGCTGAACGCATCGTCCGCATCATATTAATATGCGCACATGGAAATTAGTTTCTCCCCCAAAAAGTTTAAATATATTTATATTTTCTAATATAGAAAATGGACATGGACATGTATATTATTAAAAAAAAAAATCTTGATTTAGAATGAAGAAAAAAGATTTTATTAATTTTATTAGTCTTAACTTAACTTTGGTCCCTATTTAACATCTTCCTAATAAAAAATAATAATTATTTATTAATTTACTGGAATTTGTATGTTTTTAAGATGTAATTTTGATGTTTTTTGGATGTATTGCAATGTTTGCGCTTCTTGATAATTACTTTTTGTCCCTGTAACATTTTAAGCCAGATAATGCACATTTTTGGCACATATTTTGCACTAAATAGGCAAGTGCATACATTTTAGTAAAAAATATGCACTAAAATGACAATTTGGTAATAGACGCTTATCGTGAAAATCACTAATCATTTAATCATTGTAAATACATTTTAGCAAAGAATTATTAATTAGTTTCTGTTGGCTCTTTTCAGTGCCGTGCCATTTAGGAATCCTCGATGTGTAGCACACAATATTCTCAATTTGTTTAATATCATATACAAATGTGTCACATAATATTATATTTAATCATACATTTTGCAAATATCTTTATATTATATTATGAGATATTTTTATAATAAAAAAAAATGATTATTTTCAGACCGAAAAGTAGGTGTAAAGAAAAATACATCGTTTAATTAATTTTAAAATTAAAGAATTATTTAATTTTAAGAATAAGAATAATAATTGAAACAACTTATTAAGCGCACAAAACTAGGAGAGACCATTTTTTATATTAGTAACAAATACATAATATTATTATTTCATGATTATAAATAATTTTAGTAGAATTTATTACAAAATAATATATATTAAGTTTTCGGTCTATTTCTGCTACGACTTCCTTGCGGGTTTCGCAAATTATGACCGATCCACTGCCACTTTCTCCATCGAACTTGCATTGAGACAGGTGCATGCTAGGTTCGTCTCCACAATTAAATATTGGAGAATACCAGGCACATGATCCGCCTCTGCGAGTGTTTGACAAAAGTTTTGTTTACCGGTCAGAGCAGAGGCCATTTTCCACGTCTCGCAGCCGTAGAATAGGACCGATTTGACAATGGAGTCGAACAGTCTCAGCTTCGTTCGTTTTGACAGCTAAGTGGAGCGCAAAGGCTGAGCTGGGGCCCTATCTTATAACACACATTTTCTAACAACTTTCGTTCAAATTTTACACAAGTTCATAAACGTACTTTCGTTAAATTTGCATCTTATAACACAAATTTAAAACATTTGGAAATATGGATATATCGAGTATTATTATTTCTATATTTAATTGTTTACATATTAAACATGGAATTATCAATGGATTCTCTCGCGCATGAAAATCTTTGAGTTCAAAACGAACAACTTTGGTTCCTCTGTTTTTACAAGACTGCAATTTTCTATAACAACTTACGTTTCTAGTAAATGTGTGTTATAAGATAAGGGCCCCTGGTTTTGTTGTTAATTAATGGCATTAATGTTCCGTTATTCCAAATCAATAACCTATTTCAGAAATAGGCTATTAATAGCAAGCTGAACCTACTGATTTATAGTGCATTTGAAAAACACTTCGGAACAGGCGTCCTCCCATTAGCCAGGCCAACGCGTTAACCCACTCGGCTATTGCTATGGTTTTTTTCAATCAATTATTATAAACTACATTTAAGTTATCTATATTAATACAAATTTGAAGAAAATGTAAAATGAAACTTTATAAGAATAACTTTGCAAAATTGTGTTCCAACGTAACCCATTACATTTTTATTTTCAGATGCACCATCCCATTCAGATGAAACCGGCCGACAGTGAAAATCGAAATGGTGAGTTTCTAGTGGTATTATAGTAAAAAATATAACCACATAAAGTTATATATAGCATATGAATTCAAGCTGCATGAAATTTTCATTTTATATATCGAACACACATTCCGTTCGTTGGCATCTCCACCCTCATAGACGTACCCTTATCTATTGTGCAAGCTTCGTGCGCTCAAGCTATTGTGTATTTGATGTATGTTTCTCTATGCCGGTTATGTGTGTATGTGTGTGTGTGTTTGTGCGCTAAAGAACAATTTTCATCTGTAGCGTTACGCTGTCGATGTGCGGAAAATTCTTTTAAATGTTCTACACATGTCATGACATGACACATAAAAATGTTCGAACAGACACATGACACTTAGGATTGTGTATGCTTACTATATAATATGGTTTATCTTTATATATAGTGTATTTTCAGTTGTATGTGTTGCTCGGATACTTTTTAACTATGTGTATGTGTGAACGGAAAATTGGAAATCAATATAGCGAGAAATACTCGAAATAATGATCAACTACGGTGAGTTTTCCTTATATTGGAAATTGTGAGGTCTGCTCTGCCGTTGTGTTGTCGACACATTAATAACAAGGAAATCACACCGTCGCACCACACAATTGAACATTATTTCTGAAATTTATGGCACAAATATATTACATACAACACATATAAAATATTAATATATTCTTTATATATATCAATATAACATACGTCACGAGGCGACGTGTTGTGTGTATCGATTAAATTCATATCTGATGAAAATGTTCAACAATATTGTTTACATTGTTTCCGATATTGATTGTGCTATACATTTTTTTCGATTTCCAGTTTCCCGCGTTTTTCTTGTCGCTTGGAATGTGTATACAACACATTATTTTGTATTGTATTTTTATTTTTGTTCAAACACACACGACACGAGTCCCTATATAAAATAGATATTTATTCTCTTTTATATAATATTGAACCTGCAAACCCATTCAAACATACACTATTTGTTCTGATGTATTATATGTTTGAACATAACGTCCGACCGAAGGTCCTATACAGCATATAATATTGGTGCTATTTTATTATGTTGCACACTACCCTCTCTCTCTCTTTGTATGTATGCATGTGTGTATATATGCGTGCGTTGTGGGTGGGTGGAATATTTTATATGGATGTAGCATAGAGCGTTGTACACGTGTAGCCAGCCGGGCGTACACCTTTTATAGTAGTTGTAAGCCTGATGAAAATTTATTATCGTGACATATTACATAATATTGGTTTTATTCCTTTGGCTGTGGTTTTATTGATTCAATTTGGTATTGTGTTCTCGAAACATTATTATTTGTGTATATAAAACGACTATTTTATATAACAACGCTATATTTTATATATACATAAATACATTTAAAATACAATATATAATGTTTTTTTAAAAGGATTGAAAGGTCTTTACAATTTTTCAAAATGTTGGGTTTTTTGCTGACAAATAAATAAAATATATAAAAAAAAATTGCCACTTTTATATTGAATCATGATGATTTATTTGATTTTAAAACCTCCCTGTTTAATTTGTTTTTAAGTTACACCTATTCGAAGCCAGCCGAAGTAACAATTTTTCAAAGTCATGTCATTCATACGAACTGTGATATCAATTTGTCAAATTTCACCCTAAAAAAACACCCTTAAACACTTAAAGTAGAGCTTTACGCATATATTGTCGTTTTTCGAATATGAACACACTTTCAAAGTGATCTGATTGATAACATAAGTACTGCACAAGTACCACCCTATATAAACAACACATACACACACAACACATAAATTCAAACTTTGAACGCTCAGAATGCCCTAAAACTTAAGAACAGACTCAGTAACTTTTAAAACAAATACCGAATATCTTAAAATATGCTAAAAACTTTTGTAAAATATACAGAGATTTTCTCTAAGTTTGATGCCAGAATCTCCTTATGCGGATTTATTATTTTTATTTTTTTTTTTTTTATTTATCATTTTTTTTTGCACAGATTAGGAAACAATAAATATATATGATTAAAATGTACACTCCGCCCTGAACATTTGGGAATTACCTCACGGATATAATTGTACGGGCCGGGACCATATGTCCACCCCACAAGCCGATGGCTGCCAACCTTTTTCCCTAGCGCCGTATTCTCATGAAAAAGTGTGAACAAAATTAAACTATCAATTAACTGTCAAATCAATGTGGTGTGTCGTGCGAAGAAAATTGTGCCCATCCTACACATCTTTGGCGTGCACGACTGTACATATGTATCCCGAGAGGGAATCCAGAACGTGACTCGAATGCAAAGTCAACGATTTTTGCACACACACTCTAACGGGCGGTTGGGATGCCGCGCACTCGGGAGGGCTGCCATGGTTATGTGCCGCATAAACGATATAAAATAAATCTGGTATATAGCGAAATGCGTCTATATATGTA
>JANSTU010006823.1:0-16837 GCA_027564075.1 Bolitophila hybrida
TTAAATATTATTTTTTATTATTCTTCAAAGCTCCTGGGCCCATAACCTATTGGAATTTTCTTTGAATATATATAATATTTAATGTTATTCGTTTGAATGTTTTTATTGAACCGATTTGTGTATATCACTGTATCACTGTTGATGTCATTACAACAGTTCGGTGTTCACAAAATTATTTCATAATACAATTATGAGTATGCTGTGCTGCAGTTTTAAAAAATAATAATAATAAACTACCGAAAACTACCGAATATAAAACATTATTTCGATATTAAAAACAAACTTTAGACATTAATAATAAATAATTTTCTCCGTGAAGTCAAATACATAAGTTTTATATGAATTTATTGAAATGAACACAAAATCTTAAATTTTGGAGAATGCGTACTGTTTTCTTGGCAATTAAAATGTATATTAACTATAAAGATACTCATGGCAGGCAATGTCTAAAAAAACGATTTGATTTATTTTAAAATAGTTTCTGGTACAATAAATATATAAAACGAATTAAAAAAATATGTCGTTTAAAATTAGTTGTCTACAAATTTGAATAAAAATTCAAACTAATGTTAAGAAATAACAATAGCTTAAAAAACATAAAAAGTCTAAAGACAGGCACATTTGTATGCTCTAAAAGTTATATTCACACTCAATTGCGTCTAAAAAAACATTTGGTGATTTGTTTTAAAAACTTCTCGGTTTGATTTGGCTTCGAGATTTTTATATAGAATAACTAGAATCTGTTGAATAATTCATAGAATATATAATTACATATATAACATGAATAATATTATATAACATATACGAGTATAGAATAACTTGAATAAAAGAGGAATTTTGATAACTTAATAGAATTTAAATGCATATGCAAATGTTATTATATTTCAATACAAATACCAAACTATGAAATAAAGGTTTTTAAAAAATATTTGATTTTAAAAGTTTTTGGTTATGATATTTTATTAGGAATCATCCCGTGATACTAAAAAATAATCAGAAAATAATTCTAATTTTGTCACTGTAGTACAAGGCAATTATCTAAAAAACCGACGCCATAGCCGAGTAGGTTAACTCGTTGGCTGGCGTATTGTTTGATTCATAGTAGACCGAAGTGTTTTTCGAATGTATCACTTTAAATCCTATATTTCTAAAGATATATTATTGAATTCAAATAAAGTGTTGCTGTATCGCACACTGGCTTTATGCCCCACACAGGTTCAAGGAACCAATGAGCTGAGATCTCTCAAACATACTTTGTTGCTGTCTTTTGCAATGCTTTGTTGAGACTGGTTATGTGGTACCAACACAACACCAACACCCGTTTTCTAGATCTACAATTGTTTGGTGTGCTGGTAGGGTGTGGTGGAATCATTGGTCTATATTTCTGAATATTTATATATATTACATATATATTTTTGAATGGCGTTACTGTTGACGAAATGTGGTTTCAACACAGAACTCTCTACAGATTTAATGGTAGCAATAGCTATTCTCGATTTCGCGTAATAGACTTATTAGTATCCAAGATTGTGAGATTTAACAAATTTGAATTATTTTATATGGAAATATGTGAAGATCGTTGTTAAACCAATGACGATGGACGACCACTTGAAAGTCAATATTTTTCATCGTCTATTGCTCGAAAGATTTGACTACATATAATAAATAAAAAATGGATTAAATTGAATTTATATATAATATTTATTATTTGTATTTATAGATTTTCTTAATAAATTAATAAATAATTATGTGCTATAAAATAAAAAAAAAGCATTTTACCTGATATAATTAATACACCAGCACAAACTGTTTATATATGCATGCAGTCACTGTATAAAATCAATCACCTAATTTTAAATGACGCACTCCAATTAAATATAGTCCGTCCAATGAATCATGTATACCTATTTATATATTCCAATATGTGTACAGGGTTATATTATTTTTATGCAAAATCAATACAAGTCTCTATAGCTACATATATATATATGTATATGTGTGTCTATAGACACCACATAAGTGGTCCCGAAATAAAAAAAAAAACTCACTTGCACTCAAACACTTGTTGTTTACTTAAAGCAAAAAATAGTAATGTCCATTTATATAACAGTAGCCCCAATTTAAGAGCGTTGCAACACATACATTAAAGTATGACCGTACGTGAAGGAGAGTTGTCTCGAAACTGCCAGTTCTGCAAGCAATCAAAAACATCCAGACTTGGAGCTTGGACGAGCAAAGGGAGACAAAAAGACACCTAAATGTACGGAACTCGCAATTTTGGCGCGAGCGCACTGCACGAAGAGTTTTCGATGACGTAAATGGAAAACATGTGAGAATACTGTATTACACGAATATGTATATATATTATATGTATACATATGTAGTAGTAGATGTACAATACATATAGGTACAAGCTTAGGCGTGCAAAACTATTTTAGAAGGCTCGACCTGGAGTGAAGTTATAACTGAAGAGTTTGTTTTATATTGAAATTCTAAAGAACAACTCAAATAAATACATAAAATGGGGTTGTCTTATTAGTAAAAGTCACAAAAATTTAAAATAAATAAGGGAGAGTAGAAAATTTCTTTAAAAATTGCGCGTTCTAAATGCTAAGCAAGCACGTTTTCACTTTTGCATAGTATCGATTTTAGCTGTGTGTCGTCATCGACTCAAAATTTGCGTTGACGTCATTTGCAGAAGAGCAGAAGGGTCCATGACGTAGGTAATGTATAGAAACTGAAAGTAATGTAAAAGTTTGTCTGTATATTAATTTATTGGGATGAGAAATTCTTCAATATTTTCTTTGTTTCTTATGTGTATTTGTTTAACTTAAATTAGGCTTTTTATTATATATTTCGTATCGACATTTAAACATATTTTAACATATCTCGTGTATGTTATTTTAATTTTAATGTATATCAATATGACATTTGCAACCTGCGAATGGTATATAACATTTATTTAAAATATATGTACACATAATACAAAGCAGATTTGTAAGACATAAAAATATACACATTATAGGTAAAACTTATACAAGTTTTTGACAACTTTTTTAGTATAAATGTACTTTAAAAGGGTGCGTACATTTAGTAGTAAAAATAACTTTAGATTTATGAAGTTATAACAATAAAAATATTGTTTGTAAAATTTCAAAATTCTTCAAATAAAATACATTTGAAAGGTTTTTTTTATATTTGAGACAATTGAAGGTTTTATAAATGAAATCTATTTTGAAAGCTTTTCCATAAAAGCTTTGCATTTTTTTTAATCACCAGCTCATCGTAATAGAAATCAATAACATCATAATTGTCCGGCCCTAATAGCTGAAAAGAGAATCAGTACCTTATAAAGACACGGTGACGGTGAAGCTTTAAAATAATATACATTTAAGGATGTTGTACCTACCAAAGAAATAGGCCCAGACATAGCACTTGGAATGAATCGTGTTAAATTACCTAACTACCTGAAAAAGTAGATAAAGGGTATTTATTTTGTATGTACATATTATATTATATATGCATTATAAACTAAATAAGAAACAAAACATGCTTTTTCAGGTGCAATCCATCCCCACCGTTACTGTAAAAATGTATGTTGAATGTGAAGGAAGGTTTCAAACAATACGAATTTTCTAAAAAGCGATGTTTCGAATTATCGTGATTTTACGATATTCCCAAGTTCTTCGAACACATTTTCTGCGAAGTTAGAAAAGACACATACAAAATAATCAAGAAAAGCTAAAGGTGTTAGAAGTAAGCAATTTGTATAGAGATTGGTCCCCTGCCTAGTGTTTTATAATCAGTAATTAAATAAAACCATATACGTACAGAAATTACAGTAAATACAAACACATATACGCAAAATACACCCAATAAATAATAATCAATTAGCCAATGTTGCATATATAGATTGATTTTGAAGTCGAAAATACATATTTCGGAGTCCGGCTCAGATGCGCGAACATCACAAATTAAGAATGGCGTAATAAATTATATTTATAAAAATAATATCAGTGTGGCTTTTTAAAACACAACACAATTTATCATATATATTTTACGCCGGTCTCGTATTTTGGGGGTCTCTACTGGCATTCTTTTACCAGACCCGATCTTGTTCAGTGTGTGTCAATAGCTTTCAGTGCTTCTTGACTGTCAGAAAAGAAACGTAAAGTTTTGTTTGTTTTTTTTTATGTATTATGCTTATGCATAAGATTTATGATTGTGTTTTCATCTTAACCGGATATGAGGATTGCTCGTATCGTAAGTACTCTAATCTATTTACTAGTCCATCTATTACTAGACCACATGAGAGGTGATGGAACACCCCCTTGTGGGCATCCTTGTACGACTTTTGCTTGTAGGTTGACTCCTTTAGTTGATCATCCAGTTGATAATATTGTCGTCAATTCTAATATTTCTATCTAAGGTTACAAAACCCTTGACAGCTCGAGTAAAGTTAGTGTTCGCCTATGATAATTACAAATAAAAACCAATAATGCCCCCGAGAAACATAGCAACTAATGAAAGTAACAAAACTCTTCTTCGACTAATCATGAAATTCTCTGCAATTTATCAAATATTTTCGCAGGAAAAAAGCTGAAAAAAATTATTTGTGGAAAGTTTTTTGAGTAGAATATTATGGAATATTATTGGAAAGGAAAAAAAGATTTTGAAGAGCGTTTGAGTTTAAAAGAGCAAATTTTGATTCGTTATACAATTACATTCTGTCTACCAGTTGAGGCAGTTTGTTAAACCTTAGGCTGAAAGAGTGCGTTAACTTATTCCAAGTTACAATATTACATGGCTTTGATCTGTTTGTCGCAAAGAATCACAATCATAATCTCAAATAATGTAGCTGCCTATTAAAAAGGAGTCAAAAAGTACACCGAAAGACCGGATGATACTGTTAACAGATTAATCGGTTTACAGCAGCATTATCGTATGTCGTTTTTCAAATTGCATGCGAAAATGATTAATCTGACATTTGATAGTAAAATTAACCATTTATTTTTTAAATCATCTGTCGTTTAAATAACTATAAAGTTGGTTATCAAAACCATCGAGTTTTACTATGAAAATATTATAACAATATTTTATGAATTACCATTTAAATACCATAGCAATATTAGCAAATTGCATCAATAGGCCTGTTCTGTTGCAACGTGGACATGGACCATGTAATGCTGGTTTGTCTGGTGCGAATGGAACTGGCCGCTTTTGGTTATTGCTTTGATGAACTTTGCGTCGCTTTGGATACGTCTCTGCGGTGTTGTTGTACGGTGTTGCTGCGTTCTCGAGCAAAACTAATGGCCAAAATATAACGCCATGTTTCTCTATCGAACCTCCGCAAATATATGAGTCGAGACGTCGATCAATATAGCTCCTCTACTTTCCAGTTTGATTTTTAAAGCAATGTCTGTAATTATACCATAATATATCTGTTGTATGTGGGGTAGAACGTAGGCGACGATGGATTAAGGAAAATGGTAGTAGCTGAATTAGACAGATGGTAGGTCGCAACACTAGCCGCAATGTTTCCAACACAGTTCCAAGACCAATTACGTGCATTTAAATCTCCTCAGATGAAAAATTATCTTTTGTTTCTGCAGAGTCTTGCCTGGTCCTTCTGAAGGTAAACCGAAGTGGAGACCAGTTCTCTGGATTCGGCCTCTTCCTTTATGCGAAGCGTTTCGATCGTTCTTGTGCACAATATGATTCTTGAAATACAAGAGCTAGTTAAGCGGTTCTCGGAGCAGGCCAATTACAGGATGCGGCGTTTTTTCTATTTATAGTTTACAGAAACAAAAAAGCTTTAGTTTCAAAATATTTGTCATGTTAAATTTATCAAGATTTTTTTAATTACAAGTTTTACCGGAATTACCGGTTGTACCAACGGCCTGAGGATTCTCATCGAAATAAAGTCCACATATTTCGAGATTGTACGCGTCAACAAAAGCAAAACTTCGATTTTTAGTTCACATAAACAAAAAAGCTTTAGTTTTTAGATATTTTTCATGTTAAATTTATGATTATTATTTATGTTTAGTAAAAAGTTTTACCGGAAACAACAGCCTGCACCTTCTGCCTGAGACTACTATTTGAAATAGTTAGTTCGAGTTTAGAGTATTTGGTATAAATGTCGATCAGCCAATTAGAGAAAACATTTATTTATAACCGTACAGTTTTCCTAGTTGTCAGTCTCTCATTGTAGAGAAACAGAAGCTAAATTCGTTCATGTCATTCTGTATAATGATTGAAATTGGAAAAAATACTTTCTATATTGGAATGCCTATAAAATTAGATTACTTAGGGATGTGTTATTTACTGACAGACATCTCCTTAGCGTGAACTGCATAATTTAGATGTTCTCTGTAATGAAACGTTTCCGTTCAGTAAGCATATTAATTTAAAGATAGCAGGCATATTCCATGCTCGAGAATTTGCTGGATTCTTAGTTAAAACATCAATAAAGAACGTGTAAATTGTGCTCATGTAAGATCAATACGGTTCGGTTGTATTCCAAGTTGCATTCTAATTGTTTAGAGTTTATATAAAAGAAGATTATTTTTAATGCATACGCGGGTTATAGTTAGTACGGATGAAATAATTCCGAAATGTAAACCATATTGTCACTAATTCAGATGTACATAGATGCCAAACATAGTTGAAAAGATCCTCATTGAATGACTAGGTATTTTGTATGATTTATAAACGATAAACGTTACAAAATAAATGAATAAATGACTTTATTCTGAAGGAATTATTCAATATAAAAAAATACACAATTTTAATTTTTACATTTTTGTATTTATATAAATTGTCAATAGAGTGATTGATAGCAGCCGTACATACATTTTGATTTGTTTTTGAAATACAGTATATACAAATGTTCATGTTTCTTTTGTTTAATTCTATATTTATATATTTTCAGTGATTTGTTTTTAATTGTAACCAACTACAGACTGCAAATCTCAATACAACGCACATACATAGTCAATAACTATAATGTAGTTAATTTATGTGGGCGGTTTAAAGAAGGAAGGATTTCGAAACTAAAATTTATCTTCACAGAAGGTAAAATGTAGTAGTTTATAGAATAAATGGAGAATGTGTTCTTCATGTATGTGTAGTGTTTGCGTGTTAATAATTCCTATAGCCTATACAATTCTCTGACAAATAGTTTTGAGTGTAAGTAAATTAAATTATTTTATAAAATGAAACTTTAAATTATAGTCTTAAAACATATATATTGTATATTGTGTTGTCTGCTGTGATGAGTACCATCATTAAAACAGTATTCATATGCAATTCTAAAATGATCGACTCTGTTAGTTTATGTAAATAAAAAGTTTACTTTGAATTGATTAAAATTATAAAATATATATTTTTAAGATGTAATTATTTGTATAAAAAAAAACGTTTCTGGTTTTCGTCTAAACTATAAAATATGTACGATGTACGTATGCAAATGTGCTGTTGAAGTTCAAAGTTTTTATTTAAAATAAAATGATTTGTTGTTCGTCGAGCTAATTAGCATAGCGCAGCTTTGATGAAATTGTGTTTCTTGTGAGCTGCTTGTAAAATAATACAGGAAAACAAAGTGTTAAATACCAATTTGACTAAATAAGAGATCAAATAACTGTCACAAGCAATTTATACATAAGTAAATATTGATATTGAATTAAAAACTATTTTATATTGGTGTACAAAATAATATACATTTGTAGTTGAAAAATAAATAATATATAAATGAATTTAGTGCACCTTGTGCACTCTTACACACAACGGAAACAAAAATTGCATCGATGCCAAAAAATATTGTTGCACAAAATAATAGTTTTGTTTTTTTATTGCAATTGTCCAAAAAAAGAATGAATCACATGTCGGACTTGCTGTGCTTTAATCAAACTGTATATATGGACGTAAACAAGTAAACAGATAACAATCTCAATGAGAATAAGCTCGAAGTACTATTATTTATCTTGCTCGCAGAGATGCTTAAATGAAAATTTATAATGATTTTTTCAAAATTAATAGTACAAAAAGATAACTATTTCTTAAAGCGATCAGTTTTAACACAGACATTCCAACTGGTTATCGATGTGCGAAAGAGATAGTACAATCTAAACTAATAATACTAAACTAGTAATATTTTTGTAATTTGTAGGCACTATTCAATGATTTCTTCTTTTGTTTTTGTTGTTGTTACTTTTTGTTTGTGTGTCGCTTTTAATTACTATTATACATTTTCTTTTAACTATATACATTACAAGATAATCAAATTAGCGTGTTTGGGATTGTTCTTTTATTCCTAATAAATTAATTTAGTACGTATGTCACACAGTATTTCAATCATTTAAAATGCAGCAGCACCTTTACAACAATAATGCACGCCACAGAGCAAACCCAGACTTGATGCAGCAATGTCATGTGCATTGTGCATATCATGTGTATGAAATCTTAAAACCGTTAAGAATTACGTGAGTCATATACGAAACTCTCTCATTTGTTTTTTGGGGGGATGTGGTTTTGTGTATGTCTGATTGATATTGCGCTAAACCACAGAGACTACAAACAACATCGATAAGTACAAACATTAGACTTATTAACTATGCGATAGGTTTACAGATGTGTAAAGAAGGTGCTGCTGTTGGTAGTGGTAGTGGTGGTGAATTTGAGTGTAGGATTAGACTGGCTAGTCCTTTATCAGGCGATAGATGTGATGCTGGGCACCGCAGTCCGATTCGGCCACCTCAAATACATAAGCTATGCTGAGTAAAGTTTCTTGCGTTTCTTTGTTTGATACGACCTAAAATTAATAATATGCATGTTTAGCTAATTTATTAAATAAAACATTATTTTATAATGTTACCTGCAATATCGTAAAGTTCTCTAGCACACTGTTCATCATGTACTTCTCGGGCAGGTGCTTTAGTTTTTGTATGAAATTTATCATGTATTCACACATTGGCGACCGGTTGATTCGATATACAAATCGAGAGTTTTCGAGTCGTGAGTATTCCGTTTCCACTTTTTCCACCACCTGCTTGCCGAAAGAGCAGACCTTTGTTGAGCACGTAATAACGACATTATCGTTACTTTCGTATCTGCGAAGAAATAAAAGAAATAATTAATAAAGTCTTAAGATACAATTATTTTTTAGGAATACATACTGGCTGGTAACACCATAAAAGGCACCCGAAACATCCGCGATGTTCGTGTTGAGATCAGCCCAGCACTTCACCAAGTAGAAGGCATTTTGTGGGCCCTTGTCGTACAGCTCTTTTAGACCGCCGGCCTTTTCAGGGAATTTATCACTTATTTGTCTGATATCTACGGACTGAAAGTAAAGATTTATAGAACATATTAGATAATCATCGAATGCGAAATAATTAAATACTTACTTCTAAAAGCGGATCCGAATATGATGGCTTTCCTCCTATGTGTACGAACAGATGTTTGTGATACTGTAAACAAAAACAATTGCAATGATTCACAAATAACAATTATTGTATTATTTAAAAAACTTACAATTTCGTCTCTTTGAATTTCCATATATCCAGAGAATTCGAGCAGCCGAAATTTGTGCGTAGCTATTGCACGCCCCTCCCATGGAGCTTGGACAGGTGGATGACCAGATTCGATGTCTCCAGAGACAGCGGTGGCTGGTTTACCGGCAGGATAAGGTGGCTGGGCGAATGGTTTTATACTGTACAAACAGTAGTAGAGAGACAATTATTTATTGCGTTCATTTATGGGAAAATTCAAGATAACTTACTCTTGTGATGTGCTCGGTTGAAGACCCGGCTGCCAGAACTGCTAAAAAAGAAAAGGTTTGTCCATTAAAATCAATGTTTTTTTTTAAATAATTTATAGTTTATAATTCATAATAACTAATAATGAATATCAGATATTTGCTCAAGACGAACTTGCAGCAAAGTCGTGCAATTGGCATAGATTGATGCATTAAAAACACTCCTCTGCAAGGGTCTTTAGTTTTAAATGTCAACATCATCCTTAGAATTTAATCATAATCAATAATCTCGAATTTGTTAAGATTTTCAACATACATTTTAAGTTACAAGACGTTTGTAACACACACTGGGTCGATTATTGATTATAGGTAAATTATATAATTGAATACATTTTTCAAAAAAGGCATAATGAAAATCCACATCAAATTTTCTATATCAATCTATACTGACTATAGTTTCTGATACAAGAAAAAAAATTACAGTGTAGGATATCTCTATAGTTTTTATCCTATATTTTTAAATTGTGGTGTATCAATCAATATATTCCTTGTACTTTTGTTATCAACATTGAATAATATAATAACATTTTAGAATATAGAATATCGAAGTGAATAAAGACCGACATCGACAATAATATAATATAATTTATATACGGAAAATATAAAATGGCAAGGTGTATATATACACAATAAAACATTGTTTATTGTGATTGACCTTCATTAAGCATATTTGGTTATTTCAATAGAAGCCATATTTGTCTCGAATTCTATACAATAACAATAATGTTTTTCAATTTTGTGATAATAGTAAATTCAAGATGCATGTGTGTCACTTGTGTGTATATAACTTTTTCAGGAAATTAAAAAAACATAAAGCTTATTTAAAAAGAAACATGATGTTGTTATTATAAAATTATAAGCTATTAATTTCGCCACAAAACACAGCATCCTAATTGATTAATTGAAAGCATCGTTTAAACGATAACACGGACAGGTTACACACATATAATTCATCTTACACCGGGGTGAGGGTATGGTAAAGGTGGCGGTGGATATGGGTGTGGATAGGCTATACTTTTGGACGAAGCTACCGCTGAGGCTAAATTACAGTTTGCCATGCTGGACATTGTCTGATAGACCTTCTCCTTGCCATAGTGATCCTAAACCATTTAACAAATATACTAAATAAAAAAATACTGAACTAAAAAAAATGCAACATTTTCAAGAAGCCAACATTTACAACAAAATATATCCGTATAATACGTAATACACAAATACACTTTGCACAATCAATTGCAATTAACTCTATATAGTTCCGTCATTAAATAAGATACACCAAAGTGTATATAAAACTCAGGTAAATACTTACAACCTTCAGTTTCGCTTGGATTTCTCGTAGTTTTCTTCGTGCCAGCACTTGAATGTGTGAACTGACTTGCTTTCGGGTCCTTGTCTTGCCCGTTCGCAGTTTTATGTACCTCGCTATCAGCTCGTTTCGTCCTGCAAAAGAGTAATAAAAACAAAAATGTTACAGACAAAAATATACAAGTAATTATAGAGCTATATGTGTAATTGTATATACAGATTAAATGCTAGACAGCAAATAAAAGTTTAGACTGACCGAGCCGGTTTCAATATAAAGTACTGCAATTCCAGAGAGCATTTATAGTAGTAGATTTATAGTTTTTTATGTTCATATACTCATATAAGATTATGTCGACTTGCTGTGTATAGATTTACTATTTCAGCAGAGTTGTTGTTGTGTCATTAAAAGACACGTTTAATTTAATTTGTCCATATAACATGGCGAGACCAAAGTGCAGCAATGATTTATTTATATTCAGAGGAGATGTGAAGTTTCTTGAAGGAACTTTTGACGATTCAATGTGGCTATCTATATATGCTGCTAAGGGTGCACAAGCAGATAATGAAAATACGTATAATATATATGTATATATATATATATGTCTGGAGTATATAACGGCGATCAATATAGGCGACAAAGTTTTCCTATAAAGCAAGTTCTTTGTGTTCAATATTGGATAATTAAATCATTGACAATTTAATTCCGTGAAAATTAAAGTTAATTACAGACAGTAACTTTTTTTAGTCCTGAAAAATATAATTGAACATTTACATAACAAATATTTATTGATATTTAATTTACAATAAATATCAATAAATTTAATTATATATTTGCAAATTTGTTAGGACCTTTGAACTTATTTACTTAATATCAATCAAATTCTTGTGCTTATTTCTATACTGTTGTTGGAGGAAATCTCAGTTAATTTAAAATATCTTGGAATTCATATAAATTTCAGTCCTTTTATTAACGTCACTCTAACTGTACAATGGTTTAGAGCCATTCATAGGCAACTTAGAATCCCGCTATTAATAAAACGGCCATAATTCCAAAAAATATAATTATTTAACAAATATTAAAAATATTAGGGATTGTTTAGATATTTCAGGGTTTCCACAAATAAAATTTAAAATATATACATATTAGATTATAATTTATATATTCTAAAATCCAATCGTTTCATATTATTAATATATTATTATTTAGATTTTGAACATTTTTTTTCAAACTATTTATATGTTTCTGCATTATTTGAGTTTCTAATTCACCAAGCGCAAAATCCTGTCAATCCTCAAAAAAGAGATTATATCTGACCCCAAAAATCTGATTTTACAGAAATAACGGGCACAATGACTTTTCCGATAATTAAAATTCTTATTACCTATGTAATATTTAGAATACATGAAAATAATAAATATAGGATGATATAGGATAATTTCTTAAAACATATTAAAAAAAGGATGTTTGAGACTCTGTTTTATTATTATTAATCTTGACGGTATCATAGATCTTAATTTACAAAGCAAAACATATTAAAATATATTTAGATTTAGAAGCATAGTTCTGACATTTGATGGGTATCTCGAAGACAGGTAGCAGCACAGAAGTAAACAAAAACCGTACAAATATATTGAAAGTAGCATTATAGAACATTATTTATTATACAAACTCGTATAACCAAGTATTTGCTTACTCCATACAATTGATAGTACTTTTGAATATGTAAAATACGTAGAATGGCAAAATGTTATACAGTTCTATGTACTCGTATGTACGTTGAAATATTAAATTTTCTCTAGAGCCCTGAGAGTATACGTTAAAACTTTTATCATAAGTAAAGCATTTCCATAGTATAAAGTTTGGGGAATGAAATATATACCCTAATAAAATTGGTAAAATATGACTATAAGAAAGTATAATATTTGTACATAAAATTATTAATTCCCACATTATAAAGGTGTAGCACTTGAAATGCAAAATTAAGTTTTTTTTTAAATTGTATATTCATTCGCAAACTCATTTTCGCAGAATATCCAATATTTAATTATGATGAGGGTTGTGATGATACGTCGTGGTAACATATTTTACTAACCACCCCATTTTCTATAATATCCAAATTCAGCGTAAATATACAATAATATTTATTATATACAAATTTATATATACAAACACATTAAACATTGGATTATATAGTACAACACTTTTACATTTTATTCTACATAAATATATAAAATATATAAGTATAATATTTACAAAATATTCCTTATACATACATGTATAATGTATATAATATATATAGGTAGATGAAATATTTGTAAAAACCCACCCAGTCACTCCCTTGTTCCAAGAAATATTAATTTCGGTAATTAAATTTACGGTGGCAAGGTACTAAATAATACACGTGATAACAAGTTATAATAATAATAATAATAATAACGATCGTTAATTAATATTTTGGGGGACGCTGGCTGCCGCATGGATGGAATGCAAAGATGATATGATGGAGTGTCACCTTTTCTTTTAGGCGATATAAAGACAATTTATTGTTGTTAGTTGATGATTTATCTGAATGTTTTATTGTTACATTTTGAGATGCGATTAATCATGATTGCGTATTCTGTTTAGTGTTTTTGTGTTGTTGCAAAAGGGTCTTCTGGTGGTTTTGACTATGCGTATTCGTGTAAATTAACTCCCGGAAATTTCTTAAAAAAATCGCTCGGGTAATTTATAACATTTTTGACATATTTTAGGGACCAGCGCGCGCCATAAACTCACAGGTCAATTTACCCTTAAGTGCGGTTAGACGATACATAGAAACGTGTATTACTGCTGGGTACCACTGTAGATGTTGTGTGTGCATATACTGTTTTGCGTGACTTATTATACATATACATTATACACATGTATATATTATAACTTTCTATAGACAGGAAGGTTAGAGATAAATCAATTTCGTCGAAGCATATACTTTTGCATTTACAAGGAATCCTGCGGAAATGGATTTAATTACCTAATTAAAAGTGTTTGGTTTGAATCTAAGGACTATGGATTATAGAAATATACACATGTATTTTTAAAATATTTTAATATGGTTTCCAGATTACGAAGATGACGGAAATATGATTTGTGTTATCCTGTTTTTGAATAAGAAACGTGTATTTTAAAACTTAAATTATAAAAAATGCTTTCATTTTAGCTATGTGTCACATTACGATTTCACCCAAATTATATTGCTCTCATTCATAAAAAACTTATAGGGTAAAATTCTTTAGCACATCGATTATAAATTAAATTTATACAATAAAGCTTGTTTGATGATTGTATGCACTCTTGAGGGGCGATTTAATTAAAATCATTGTATGCATAAAAGGCAATTTTTCGTATATATATATATATGCACACATCAATTTAGAGAAGAGTAAAACAATACTCGGAAATACAGAATGTATTATAAAAGAGTTTGTATAATGTATGTATGTACAACTGTACATACAAACAGGAGATGTATAAAATATACACGTCAAAGTGTATATAGTTATACAACAATGAAAATCCGTTCACCCATTTAAACGAAAAAACTCCACTTGATTACAATGTTCGCGTGGGTGCTCTGGGCGCTCAGAAAACAGACTCACGGCATGGAGGCGATGTTGACATCCGCGTGAGCACATATACATCCACATCCATTTCCAAATCCACATCCACAGGTTGTTAAAATTGTTTGAGTTCACTTGTTTGAATCTGCAAACGCCCCTCGTACACAATTTGCGCGCGGAAGACATTTTAAGCACTGTGTATATAATGTGTATTTGCATACATACTTATTTTATCTAACGGAGAACTCTATATAATATATACATTACATATTAACATGTAGACAGGTTATATAAGCAGTCGGTTTGCTCAAAAGAAGCCCTTTGATAAAATGTGTATGTAAAATGTTGTAAAGCATCTTGTTTATGTAATTGTTTGTTAATTTTGTGTTTTAAATTTAGAATAGGTCTGCATCGGGCAAAAATGTGTATGTATTCAAATATGTAGTATACCCTTATTCTAAATATAAAATACGCTACATGAAAAAAAGCGATGAGAAATAATTCTCAACAATAACTATTCCATAATTATTTTTTTATCGCAAATTTTTTTTTTTTAAGTTATGCGTACTACAACGACAAGTAAGAAATTACTTAGTTGAATGATAGTGGCAATAACAGGAGCATACAAGTTTTTTTGCTTTTAGCAGGTTTTTGTTATAATAATACGTTATACACATATATTTATGTTTAAATACAATTGCAATACACAAGCAATACAAACATGTCAATGGAACAGAAAACTGAACCACAACATTAATTCAATTTGATCTTTAACACATTTAAAACGATTTTTTTCAAAATATAATATGCTCATTCAAAACGGCACGTACGGGATTTTCGATAAACAGCACAGCGGCTTTTAAAATGGAACTCAAGGTTCGCCCTCACATGTGCTCCAAATTGAAGGTTACGTTTCAATCATCGTAAGTTTCCATTCACTAAATTCTACAGAATATAAAGTTCCAGAAGCTCGATCAACTAATCCAAAGAGGTCTCTGTCACCGTGGGTTTTTATTCGCTAGTCCACTTCCTCTGCAAGGGGAGAAAGGTGACCGCACTATATGGCAACATAGATGGAACTCTTGCGTACTCGGTAGCTCCAAACCACCCGTATTACTCTCCATCGGCTGAATTGCCGCAATTACAAAATGCTGAGGGATCATATAAATCAAGTAAATATTATATACCGGATTCATTCTGGGGACTACTATGCAGTCTACACCATAGACGCACTCCTGAAACAGAAACTCATTGACGCATCTATTATATCCAACGGTCACTCGCCCACATTTTTCATTCGTGACATCTGTATGCTAGACAGAGATAAATATATATTTTACTCAGTATTATGCGATCATAAAATTTAAATATAATAATATCTAGAAACTCTGAGTTTTAATATTTTTATATTGTATTCATTTAGATGATAGAATTTAACGATGTGCACAATTTATCAAGTCCAATAATGGCAACTGCTAAATAATATATAAAAAAAAGAAGAAAATAACCACATTACCCTAATTATATCAATTTTTATTTTAAAAAAACTCTATATTTTAGTGGTGTTGCCTCTTAAAATTTTGCGGCAAAATTTGTACTTATTGAAGACGTTACTAAAAAAACTCTTTGTCCCTATATTCATCATTTGCGGACACATGTTAAGGATATATTTGGTATGCTGAAAATGTGTCGCTCAAAATCTGTCCGCTAAGCGTATTTTTTCAAATTCAGCCAAACCGGCAAGCCAATTCTGAGTACACTCTAATAAATACAGACTTTTACAAAGTGAAAAAATCGACTTCCTGGCAAAGTCGTTTCAACTTTGTAATGGATACAAAGTTGTATTCACTCTGTAAAAAGTTAATATAACTTTGTGTAAACTTGTATGCACTTTGTATACAAAGTATTATTCACTTTGTTCGCACAAACTCGTTAACTGTGTATACAAAGTATTTGTTTTGACTGATAAGATTTTTTATTCGAGTGTCAAATTAATTAAAATTAATTTAACTGGATTTTCTTTTTTTTTTTTTATTCTAATACAGATGATCCATTGTGAATATTTCATACTAGTACGTACACGCTCGAAAGTATTTAGGTATCGTTGCTGTCAACTCA
>JANSTU010006834.1:0-16836 GCA_027564075.1 Bolitophila hybrida
TGTAAGGAATGCTTCCTGATCTGAGACCCGACGCGTCCGTTTGTACTTCGTAAAAGCTTTCGCCTTCAAGTTTTTAAACTTAAGATGCGATCGGTCGTAGCCATAGCCGAGCCGAGTGGGTTAACGCGTTGGCCTGGTTTATGGGAGGTCGCCGGTTCAAAACCCGGCCGGCACACCGAGGTGTTTTTCGAATGTAGCACTTTATATCAGTAGGTTCCTCTTGCTATTAATAGCCTATTTCTGAAAACAGGTTATTGATTTGGAATAACGGAACATTAATGTCAACAATTAACATATACACACGAACCCTGTATAGAACAATAAGTGTATGATGACGTTGATGATTAACGATTCCAAATATAAATAGCAAGATAGATCTCTCCTAACCATCGGGGATGTGTTGTTAGTGTTAGAGCACAGTGCTCCACTTAGGCATCGCACACTGGCCCTATGTCCCACAAGGGATTAAAGGATCCATTGAGATATTTGATCTTGGATGTATCTACATCTATGGCCACATCATCGTCCACGAAACTGTTATCTACAATTGAATCCTCATCATTGATCCAGACCGAGACTCGTTCATCGTTTTCCCGCTCATTCCACAATTAATTCTTCTTCTTATGAGCTAGCTTCTACTCGACCTAAGAGGACAACAACTATCAAGTCATCCTCCCGCTGAATCATGCTGGATGCAGTAATTAATAATTAAAAATGAATATATATATTGTAATCATTACCTATCATTTTAAGTTAATTATAATTTGTAATTACAAAAAATTCTGAAAAACTGAATATAAACCAAAGTCATGGTGAAATACCGAAATCAAAATATTTTACAAGAAAAAGAAAAATAACAACAAAAAAACTTACAACAAATCTCCTACTAACGCAAATGGTATGGTAAGAACAGAAAGAAAGAAAGAAAAACTTGGCTGACCGAAGTGTTTTTCGAATGTAGCACTTTAAATCAGTAGGTTCCTCACTGTATAGAACAATAAGTGTATGATGCCATTGATGATTCACAATTCCGAATATAAATAGCAAGTTAGATTTCGGTGCATAATAGACATATCTCAAAAATATGCGCATTTACCTGCAAAGTTGTTAGAATCGCGTCAATCAATTAAGACTCCTAACCATTGGGGATGTGTTGTGAGTGCTAGAGCACAGAAGCTCCACACTAGCCCTATGTCCCACAAGGGATTACAGGATCCAATGAGATGAGATTTCTCAGAAAAACTTAACCCGTAAACCCCTGAATCACAAATATTCAATTCTATCAAAAAATTATGAATATTCCCCTTTTGGCCGAATTTAGCCGAATGGGCCATTTAGCCAAATGGCCGTTTAACAGAATTTCGTTTAGCCGTTAATGGTCTTACAGCCGAATGGTCGTTTAGCCGAATGGACCGTTTGGCCGAATGGTCATTTATATAAATCATAAGTATTTGTAAAACCGCTTAAGTCGACTTAAGAGCAAAATGAGTTGCCATAGCGACCCACAGTAGTCAACTGTGAAAATTCACCAAAAACGGCAGTTGCTACGGCGAAATGTGATTACATGACCTGCTACTTTTTGGCCGCGACAGTGGAGACAACTGTCGTCAACTGTTATTAACTGTCGAGGCGATTATACGGTAACTGTCGTCAACTGGCTGAAAAACAACAGTAACTGCTACTTTTAACAGTCCGAGTTATCGTAGCTTTAGAGATCGGAATACCGACAAGTATAATAACTGGATAAAAACTTGTTTTCACAAAAGGAAAATTACAATCCATTCACCGGGAGATGAACAAATTATTACAAATGGCATACCTGAAAGTGTTGTGATTTGTTAAGTATAAACGGACCTTTATGTGTCTATCAGTTTTTGTGACATATTACGGTTCTCCAGATAAATGTTATTGTGCAACCATATTGTTTTCTTTTGTTGTATTAACCTTTATGTGTCTATCAGTTTTTGTGACATATAACGGTTCTCAAGATAAATGTTATTGTGCAACCATATTGTTTTCTTTTGTTGTATTAAATTAGATTTACTTGCATAAATACAAGACGTGTCTTTTATTGTTTCGTCAGTGGGTTTTAGTTATTTTTCCATCGATTATTTCTACTGTTAACCCCAACAGAAAGAGGTCCGGAGTACCACAATTTTCAATCATTACACAGCTTATCTTCGTAAGGAAAGCACAGCCAACACCAACCTATTTCAGTTCGTCGACGAAATAATATTAATAGCAATTAACTGAAAATGAAACCGAACTAAGACAAATGTACATCGATAATATTTGGGAACAGCGACTTCTACAACACATGCTCCACATCAACCATTCGATCCCGTTAGTAAAAACATGATATATTTATATCGATGAAAAACTAAATTTTTAAAATCACATTATTGAGAGAATAATAGAGAGATAGCTCTATCTATGAGGAATAATGTCATTGAAAATTAGAAGAGATTGGATCTTCCAAAATGAGATAATCAGATCGATATTCAACATAAACCACAATATCCAAATTTGCAATGCAGAACTCCTTGCGGTATGGCAAGCAATCCAAGTACTTTCTGCTATCGGCAATTCCTATAACGTTTTACTGACAGATTCTCTAATAAGCTAATAACCATTAAAACTTTGATATCCAGTTGATTCCGAGGTGGATTCCACCACACTGTGGAATAAGATACCTGGCAAAAACAATACGAAGAAGAATTGTATGGTTCGATCAATATAAAATCAACGGTACATTTATAAAATTGATAACAACACTAAAGACAGGACTCGGGTTATGCGACTCAGATGTATGTGAAATCTGCCAAGAAGTAAATGCTTTAAAACACAAAAAAATGCAGATCGACATGTTCACTTTTTTTTCGAATGGGTTAAACAAAAATGATTTATTATTAATATATAAATTATATATTATTATTTATTTATATATAAGACAAATAAAAATGCGACTGAACAATAATAAGTAATAATACCGCAATATTTGTGCAAGCAGTACATCCCGATGTTGTGACAGAAAATAGTTGCTTCATAACGCACTGCAACGTACGTACAATACATTTGTCTTGTTCTAAAATAGTTGCTTCATTTAAGTAGCTACCGTGTGTGCCGGTTTAAATTTAAACCACTAACAAGTAACTGGTAATATGGTCGGCAATAGCGACTAAGCCATATCTATACTTCAGTCTGAAACTTGCAGAATATCCAAAGAAGAAGAAGAAAAAGAAAACATTCAAAACAGAAAACACACGGGTCAATTTAATTTTTCACGTGCGTCGTGCGTTTAGCGTTTGGCATTTTGGAGCGCGTTCGACGAAAATTCGACGCAACTAAACATGGCAAAACTAATCTCTTACTACAGTCTATGTTCGCTGGGCGATCGCAAAGAGTTCCTGGGCATCTCACAAGACATTGAGCCCGGTTCCGTTGTCAATACACTGGGCAAAAACATATTCCTCACGATTCAGGTAAACATAACCTCAAAATCGTTATTTTTATTTAACTTTTAATTATTTTGTTCAGTTGAGTAACCAACAACAAGTGCAAAGTTGGACAGTGTCGGACAAGCTTAGCCACAAAGTTGTTTTTGATTTCGATCTACAACAATATGTCGGTGTATTTGCTAATCGTTACATTCGATGCTGGGATAGTACTACCAAAGACATAAACAAGATTAAAAGGATAAAGGTTTGTTTAGAAAATATTCTAACGATATGAATAATTTAAATAAATATATTTCAGCTCTCGAAAGTCGTGCATGATCTAGTTACTTCCGACAAAAAACCCACGTTAGTGTTGTATCGCGATGGTACATGTGAGTCTCTGAAGAGTGCCATTGAGACACGCAAACAGGAATTGTCTACCGTTCGATCGGTTGTGAATCCCGCAACGACAAAGATATCAAATATATGTACATTTTTGGGAGCCGATGACAAGCTTGTTCTCACATATTTCGTTAAGGATTCATCTAGCGAAGATTTAGAGTTTGTGTATTTTAAATTGGACAATGAAGCCTACGAGCAAGAAGGCACACTACACAAGCACAAATTTAGCCGTCGCGAACAAGGTGCATCTCTGTCTGGTTGCACACTTGTAGAGGGTGAATCATTCCCAAGCCTCATCTCTATTTGTATGTCATTAATAGTTTAGTTTAGTTGCCATTGTTTTATGTGATTCTATTTGTTTTTAGGGTCTGACAGACGCATTTTTATGCTGCCACTGCGTGACGATGATGTCACTGTTGAAATGCCTGGTCACTTTGTAGCCATGCTGAACATGCTCAATGTTGAACAGCCGCTATCTATCCTGGGTATAAGCAAAGATTGCGTTGCAATGTATGGTGCCAACGAAGGTCAGGAGGGAGCTTCGCTCTTATTGTACAATACTCGATTTTCAGTGGTGCAATCCAAACAGTTTTTCAAAGTTTACTTTAAGGACTCACACCTATGGTCAGTGGCCAAACACATTCTCCTTGCTTTCGGAGGTACTTTGGCATGTGTGTCGTTCCGTGTATCCAAAGAACAGCTGTCTGATATGATTGGATCACAGCGAATGGACGGTCTATCAACAACGGTTGAAAAAGATTACATTAATGAAGAAAACGATTTAGAAGAAACCTTTTCATTCGACCGTGCTGCACAGGAACTAGCAAACAAAGATCGTCAAAAAGAAGTAGTTCCAAAGGACCAGCCTTATCCTCAAAATACAGACCTTAATAATGGTCCGAAACCTATTGAACCTATAGAAAAATTTAAAGCAGACTTTAAACACTTGACTTTGCATGATATTCCGGTTGAGATTGTGCGACATTCCAAGTCGGAAACTCTGTCCGAAGAAGTGTGCAGTAATGTTACGGACAACCTCTTTAAGATTGAAGAAATATCATTTTTTGCGAATGCACTCGAACGATGCGGTGCCAGTGAGTTTGAGATAACAGAAAAGGTTATCCCTCTGTTGATTCGTACAAATCTGACTGAGGAGCTTACAACGTGCCTACGAAAGTACACAAACATTTCCGAGCGAATGTTGGTGCGCAGTCTGAAGTATTTTATCAATCACGGCAGTGAGGAAACAAAGCTTGATAATATAAACGTGCTGCTTTCTTGTTCATTTAATGAGGAACAGATTAAAGAGCACCTCCGCACTGACCTTGATTTCAAAGAAGTAATGTATATTCTAAACTATATATTCGCATCGCTTGTGGATGGAGAACGAACAATTCTGGAGGATACACCACAATTTGGAGATACATTCGATGAGGACTTTGTACTGGTACACTGGTTCACTACAATTATTGATTCACATTTTCAGCAGTTTATGCTGTCCCGTAATCCTGAACTCATCCAGGCTCTGCCGAAATGGAAGGATCTTATCGATCGTTTCGTAAGTGATGTACGTGACATGAAGTCTTTATCTGCAGTGTTGTACAATTTGGTCCAAGGTAAATCCGTCAACAGTGAAAAGATGAGTTCCAAATGGTATTCTGTGGAAGCGGTGAAATTGTACTAAGACCTGTTATTTGAAAATATAGTTCTTTTATTGATATAATATGTCGCCTTTAAGAGGAAACACTAAAGCGTTTAATGGAGACTTATGCTCCTTGAGGATATAATTAATATCGTGTGTTACTTTTGAAGCATGTTACTGAGTTATTTCTGGGCTTCCTTTGCCGATTCTTCTTCGTTGTACTTGCGGTGCCATTCGAGATTTTGTTTCTGGACAGACTCGCCACGTTCTTGTGCGCGCTTACCACTTATAACCATAATAAGACATCCAACCAGTGTCAGTGCTATCATGATATTCGATCCTCGGATACGCATGCGGCTTCTGGCACGTTCCATTTCCTCTGGACTAAGAGAATTTGAATACATTTTCATTTGATATTTATTTATAAGGGTAGATCTTACTTGACGTAAGTAGGAACATCTTCGATAGTTTTATATTTACCGGTCCAGACAAGAAACTTTGACTCCAAACTAGACGGGCGATAGGTGGCACGAGATGGAGACGATCCAACACCAGGTGCCAATGGCTGTGGTACTTCTGGAGTAACAGGTGCTGGTGGACCGGTAGGAGGATTTTGCTGTTGATTGAATGTAACCGATGTTGCAGATAACATACGACGTGAGCCATGGTTTTTCAGGCACACCGACACTGCACGGGACGCGGAACGGAAGAGCATCATAGCTAAAATAAACTCCAAATTAATAAAGTCACGTACACACAAGTATCTCGATCACTATAAATACATTTCATAAACATGATGTTTTTTAATTATATAATATTTATGATAGCAAAGGTAAGTTAAAAAATCTTATTTTCGAAACTAATCGTTGAGAATTGCTAGCGGGTCAGTAGGTTCAAGGTAAGGATAACCTACCAGTTAATTATGCACTCTTTTTATAAAATGGTAAACAATCACACTCTCTTAAAAACTTGATTTGGTCAACTTCACTTTTCTCCTTTTAAATGTAGTTATTCCGAATTCCACGTAAATACACAGAAGTCACCTTTCACAATTTCATATTGGCAATTTCATTATTGGCAACTTGTCAACGAAAGAGTCACCGCGAGGTGGTAGATTTTTGAAGCTTATTTGAAAGCTGCAAGAGGTTACAAATTGACTGGTTCAGTTGTTTTTTAATTAATAATATTTTGCTAGTTATGAAAAATGTTTGCAAGATTTTTTTAAGTTATAAACTCGACATCAGTGATTCAATTATTAAACAAAAACAAAAGAACGAAATGTAATATGAAGTCATTGTATTGCCATTACAGGATAATGAGGTTATATTGTTGTTTTGATTATCATTCCAAGAGTAACTTGTACGTTGCAACTATTGAAGATTGAAGAAGTAAATACAAAACAACCACTTATTATTTAAACCAAAACCTCGTGCAAATCTACAATTAGCTTGAAAACAATAATAATATTGCAACATTTTTTGTAAAACAATTATTGCAATATAATAAGAAAACTAATCTTTTCTTCTGAACATAAAAAATATAGTACATACTCAACATTATTTAATTGTATTAAATATGTATTTGCAACAAATAAACAGATTCCATACAAAATTTGAACACGAATAGCGCCTCAAGTGAAGATGCAATTCGCCAAATAGCAAGCAGGCAAAGCCGAAATGGAAATTATATTTTCTATAGACGAGTCTTATTTTTTTTACTCCATAATTTTTCTCATTTTTACTTATTAAATACAAAAAAAGCTAGAAGTGTTTTTTAATAAAACTTATTATTACAAAATATGAATTTAATTATGGGAACTTAAAAGAATATTATATTACTATTAACACCAAATTAATGTGAATATATTATTTGTGTTATTTATTTGATATTAATTGGATTATGCGTTATTTCTTTAATTTTTGCCTTTTATTATTTATTAAATTATTTTAATTAAGAATTCACATTTTTGGTGACGAAAATTCATATATTTTCCATACAAAAATGTGACAAAAATTCACTCCTTACTTGAGAGAAATTCACTTGACAAAAATTCAACACACTGTTATATAACTAAATAGTTACGGAAACATAGCATAATGCCTCATGGAATTTCATATTCAAATCGTTCCTTTTTAAACGTCAGTTTTTATCAATTTCAAGTATAGAAAATAAAGAAATTAGAAGGCCGGGTAAAAAAGTAAAAAGTTATGATAAGATTTTGTCACATCTCCAGCGTTGAATGTTAATTATTTCCTTGTCTTAAATCATATTGTTCTGACCAACCCCAACAAATTCATTTACTGCATAATGTAAGTAAAAACATCCTGTAAACCATTTCGAAACATAAAAAATTATCCAAAATAAAAGTAAATCATATTATTTATGATGCAATAGTGAATGAACTCTGTATGTGTTCTGAATGCTGATTTATTATTCCTTCGAGTGAATTGTAATTGAGCCTTGTATTTATTTTGTAGACACTAACACCACATCAAGATGTTAAGAGGTGCGAAAAAGTGCTCAGCCGTCTTCGATACGGCTCGAAAAAGTGTGTTCCAACAGTGCTGTATTTCGACCCAGCGCACTCCATCATCATCTCCGGCTCTTGTCCAGCAGGCAAGAGAAAGAAAATTTGCACCAGGCTC
The DNA here is from genome assembly GCA_027564075.1 of Bolitophila hybrida. Lineage (NCBI taxonomy): Eukaryota > Metazoa > Arthropoda > Insecta > Diptera > Mycetophilidae > Bolitophila > Bolitophila hybrida. The sequence goes on from JANSTU010006834.1 coordinate 8,127, forward strand.
TAAGTACGCTGGCTTCGTTTGTACCAATGCGGAACACGTTCCAGACTTTAATATGACAGCCTATTTGTTCGAGCACGAGAAACTAAAGTCCAAGTATCTACATATCGACCGAAACGATTCGAACAATGTGTTCTCTATTAATTTCCGTACCACACCAACCGATTCGACGGGATCACCGCACATTCTCGAACACAACGTCTTGTGTGGTTCTGAGAGGTTTCCAGTACGGGATCCTTTTTTCAAAATGTTGAACCGGAGTGTGGCCACGTTCATGAACGCTATGACCGGACCGGATTACACTATGTATCCATTCTCGTCTATGAATGAGGTGGACTATAGACATTTGCAGACAATTTATTTGGATGCTGTGTTCAAGCCGAATCTTCAGTATTTGGATTTCCTACAGGAGGGCTGGCGATTGGAACACAAGGACCTGACAGATAAAAAGTCGGACATTGTCATTAAGGGTGTAGTGTACAACGAAATGAAGGGAGCCTTTTCAGAAAATTCAAGCGTGTTTGGTTCAAAGTTTCTAAACTATATGCTACCGAGTCATACGTACGGTCATTGCTCGGGTGGAGACCCGTTGGACATACCAAGTTTAACTCATGAGGATCTGGTGGCTTTCCATCAGCGCTATTATCATCCGAGTAATGCTCGTTTCTTCAGTTATGGAAATTTTCCGTTAGAGCCAACCATGGACTATGTTAACAATGAGTATTTGAGCAAATTCGAACCCATCGATACGGAGTTCAGTAGAATTCCGTCACAGCCTCGTTGGAAAGAACCGAAAGTTACAAAGATCACAAGCCGTTTTGATAATATGGGTGCCCCTATCGAACGTCAGAACCAAATTGCAATTGGATACCTTCTTTCGGACGTTAAGGACGTCTACGAGACAATGCTGTTGACCGTACTAAGCGAATTGCTGGTTAAAGGACCAAACTCTTTGTTTTACAAGAATCTAATTGAACCAAATTTCTGTGGTGGCTACAGTCAGATCACCGGTCTAGAATCGTCTATTCGTGATACAATGTTTGTGGTTGGTTTACAGGACGTTGATTCCAAAGACTTTGATCGAATTAAATCGTTGTACGAGAAGACCATTGACGAAGCAATTGAAAATGGTTTTGATGCAGAGCACGTAAATAGTGTGCTAAACAACTTTGAGCTTAGCCTTAAGCATCAGGTTCCTAAATTCGGTTTGGGTCTTTTGTTCAGTTTAACACCGGTCTGGAATCATGATGGAGATATTCTTAAGCAACTGCAGTATGGTTCACTCATCCGTGAGATCCGAGATAATTTGCGCACAAATCCCAAGTACCTGCAAGACAAAGTAGTACAATATTTTAGGCAGAACAACCACAAACTTATACTTACCATGTCACCAGATACTGGACACGAGGAGAAGTTTGCTAAGGCCGAACAAGAATTGATTAATAGTAAGGTACAGGCATTAACCGCAGAATCACGTGAGAAAGTGTTTGCAGACGCACAGGCTCTGGTCGAAAGTCAAAAGTCCGAGCAAGACCTTAATGTACTACCTTGTTTATCGCTAAGTCATGTTGAGCGTGCTCCCGAGCCATACATGTTGGAAGAGACTCAAGTATTCGGTGTACCTACACAGATATGTACCGCTGACACCAATAACGTTTCATATATTCATGGTATCTACAATGCATCTAGTTTGCCGGATTCTCAAAAACTCTTGATTCCTCTGCTGGCCAGTATTATTGATCAAATGGGAACAGCTAAATACGATTATCGTACATTTGACAAAACCGTGAACGCCAATACATCAGGCCTAAATTTCCACACCAATTTCGCTGAAAATGTCTGCGACCTGTCCAAGTTCCGTGTGGGACTATCTTTTGGAACCTACTGCCTGGAGCAGAATATTCCACGCATGTTTGAGCTACTTAATGAACTACTGACAAACTTTAATTTCACAGACGTCAAACGCTTTGAAATGCTATTGAATAATTATGTATCTGCGTTATCGGTTGGTATTGCAGATTCTGGACATCTGTATGCAATCCAGAGCGCATCGGGTCTGGTCAATGATGCCGCCAATTTGAAGACTCGCCTGAGTGGTATCGAACATATTGACTACATGCGACATCTCATTAAGGATAATAGTCCAGCAGAAATTCTAACTCAGCTTAAAGATACCGCTACTGCTCTATTCGAACAGTGCAGTCTGAAGTGTGCCCTTAACACATCGAGTGCAACTCGTCCAGCTGTTCTTGAACAGTATTCGACGTTCCTGAAGAAAACGTCTTCCAAGAAACAATGCGATGCCGACCAATGGGTAAACTCGAAAGCCCGCACACCTTCTAACCTGCACAACGTGATGACCATTCCGGTGAACTACTGTGCAAAGTCTATTTTGACTGTACCGTACACACACGCTGACTATGCACCACTTCGAATTCTTGGCAAAATCCTGTCGTCAAAGTATCTATTACCGGTTGTACGTGAACAGAATGGTGCATACGGAGCTGGTGCCAAAATAGCCAACGATGGCATGTTCAGCTTCTTCAGTTATCGTGATCCGAACAGTCGCAAAACATTGGACACATTTGATGCATCAGCGCAATGGATTCAAAGTGATGCTTGCAAAATTGACGAACAAATGCTGTTCGAAGCAAAACTCGGTGTTCTGCAGATGATCGACGCACCGGTAGGACCAGGATCGAAGGGACTAGAAAACCTTAAGTTTGGCCTTACACAGGACATGTACATTGCGCATAGGCACAGTGTTCTGGCTGTTTCAAAAGAAGACTTGCAGCGTGTGAACTCTGCTTATTTGGGCGATGAGAGTCGAGTGGCCGGCCGATTTGTGCTTGGACCTGAGAATGATACGCTGAACAAAACCGGTGAATCTTGGACAGTTAAACATTCGTAAGGTTATGTTGAATGAATATTTAGTTTAAAGATTGTGCAAATAAAAGAGAATGTTATTTAATTTAAATTCATTTTAATTTATATTTATATATTCTATTTTTGGGTACATTTTGGAATGATTCTGTATAAATTGACAAATTCTATATTTCACTTATAAATTGTAATAGTTATGTATTTTATGTATTCAATTTATTTTCGTAAAATTACGAAATTGTTATGAAAGTAAATAAGCCGAGAAATACAATGAATACAAACAATTAAAAAATAAAACAGGGTGATTCAAATATATACATAGTATTTATGTATTTATATTTATATAATTAAAAAAAAAATTTTTTTTAGGAAGTTTTATAAAATATTTTTGACTGATAATATTTATCAGCTAATATATTCAATAGGAAACAAACCGTAGAGTATAATGTGATTAACATCAACTAAAACCAGTCGTCTTTAATAGTCAGCGAATGTATTTACTTACCACACATGTACAGGGCAGATTCACATAAGATTTATGATATATGGCAAAAATGCGTCCCAGGTGTTTCCAACTTTTATGATTTTTAATTGATTATTGATACCAATAAATTCAAATATGCACACCGCATAATTTTATGACTCCAAGCTCGTTGAAAATAGTATCCTATGGCCAACACCTTTTTTCGTCAAATTTATTTTTGGTGTACATTTTTTTCGGTAAGAGTAATTTTTTTACCCAAAATATATTTACTTAATTAATGAACAAAAAATGCTACCCCCTGTACGTTTTGTTGAATAATATCCAACGAATTATATAAAAGAAACGATCAAATAATTAACCGTACATTTGGTAATATAGCACATTTGCAGCCTTGCGTATTACTTGTATAAGCAGAACTGCAGAAGAAGTGTAACATAATTATACACAAATTTATTATAAAAACAAGTGCAATTTCAAAAAATATTTACACAAGATGTCGGTAACGGTGCCTATTTGCAATATGCAGCCCACTATGGAAAACGTCGTCGTTATCGGTGTACTTATAGCCAAGTCCGACCTTAAATCGTTTTCATCTAAAGTTGATTCCGAAGATTGTCGGGGCGTCATAACATTGACGGTTCGAGACTCCAAGCGCCATTTTATCAATTGCACCGTATGGGGTACGAAAAGTTTTACGGAAGCTTACAATTCGGTATTTCACATTGGAGACTTGCTTTCGATCAACGGAGCTCGAATCACACGGGCGAATGAATCACAACAGTACCATCCACAGACCACAACACCATTGGTGCTGACGGTGAATGAGGGCAAGGCGACGATAACGTCTTACAATGGAGATCGTCGTAAGGAGTTACTCGAGCTAATGAGTGTGCCCTTAAAACCGACGCTTAACGTGCTGAGCCTGCAGGATGTCAGCTCATGGGGACAAATGCCGAGCGGTGAGACTGTCGATCTTCTAGTAGTGGTCCGTCAACTGAAGCAGATTCGTCAGTATAACTCTAAAGATGGCCGAAAGGAGTGTCGAGATATTATCGTTATGGATCGCTCATTTGCTGGAATGGCATTAACTCTTTGGAGTAAATGTACGATTGAAAGGTTATATATATATAATAAAATACATATTTAAAATATTTAAATATATTATATAAATTTAAGATCAAAAACCTGGGAAGAGATGTTTACTATTCTGCATTTGATCGATGTGCGTGCGGAATTCTCAAACTACCACAAGTCCATTCAGTTGAGAACTACAGGACGTACAATTTTTTGTGAAAATGTCAAGTCTAAGGAGTCATCCGAGCTGGCTGTGTTCGCTGCACAGGCACCAACTATACGCGACGCTGACGTGGCCGGATCATCGGTGTCGCTGCGAAATGAACCAAGTCTGGCATCTATTGTGAACATTATGTCTGTGCAGCAGGTACTGGATCGTGCTAATGGTGATGTTCCCGGAACTGGGGAAGAGTTCACAGCAGTAGTGTACGCCGTGGTTACGAAGTTTGATTTGGACGGGCATTTACCTATTTATTCTCGAAAATGGTACTTAATAAAAAAAACTTGTTTTTATATAATTTACAAAGAAAACCCCTTCTTTTAGTAATCACTGCAGTAACTTGATGAAGAAAAATTCAGAAGTCTGTACAAACGATGATTGCATCGTTCTGCAGTATGGTGAAACGGTAAATAGTCACCAGGACTATTTTGATATTCCCATGGAGTTAAGCGATCATACCGGTACGCTGACTGGTTGCCGGATGTACGGTGAAACGACCGAACGTGTGCTTAAATGTTCGTTAAACGAATTTCATTCCTTAACCGAAATAGCGAAAACCACATTGAAGTGGACATTTCTTTTGGAACGCTGTGCCGTAAAGTTAATGGTTAAGCGCAAATCACCTTGCCGGATGCATATGTTTATTGGTATTCTAGACTGCATCGTAGCCACATCACTGGAGGTGGCCAGAAATGTGCCGCTCTATTAAAATGGTTAATTTGTTTTTTTTTTTTACTTTAATTTACTTTTATTTATAAGCCACAAACTTTATTCAATACATTATTTTAATTTTTATACAAATAATAATAAATTAAAAATGTGATTCGAGGAAAGTGTTTCATTTAGCATTATCAATATGAATTAAATAAATAAACAAACATGCTAATGCAATTCTAAAATAATGAACAAAGAAAAATACTAAATAGAACTAGGTACCCATAAATCAGCCACCGTTCCACTAATTTATCAGATTTAAAGGCCTGGTTAGTTGTATATATAAGAGGATAACGAACAGTTACCTAACTTCTAAGTTCTTCGTCACAACGTAGTCTTAATTATTATTGATGGTCCGGAATCGAAGCCTTTCTGAAATGTGAAAAATGTAATTTTTCAAAAAAAAAATATAAAAATTCACAATTTTATTACCATTTATGTTTATTCTGTTCTAAATCCTGTTTGCAATAAAACCAATATATCATATAAAAACAATGTGGTAAGTTGAAAATCATCACGATGTCGAGTGTTTTTTTATAGAAAATTATAGTCTCAGTCAATTGACTTTCTGACATTTTTACACATTTTCATTTCAAACTTCTATTCTTGATTTGCAAATTTCAATCGATCAATTTCGTTCGTTTGCTTTATTTACTTTGGCCATTCAAAAGGTAAATTATTGAAAATAAAAATTATTCAGTGAACATTTTATGTGTGTTTCATACAAAGTGATCAATTACGGTTCGAAATTTGTTACGATGCCACGAAAAGGTCGTGCTGATATCGGTCGGCGTTCCCACGATATTACAGCTCGAGTGTTCAAACAGATTCAGGTGTTTGATGGACTATATTGTGAAACAACGTGTATACAGTACTGTTCGATGATATCATTTGAGTGGCAGAACAGAGGTTTGCCGCACGCACACATTCTTTTTTGTATGGTGGATAATCCAGACAAAATCTCTCCCGAAATTCCTGATTATATGATAGATCCAGAGTTACACGAAGTGGTGAAGACCAAGTACAGGAGAGCGAAAAAGCCCACATGGCGATAGGGCATCATTTTTTTTGTAAAAAAGGGTAGTTTTTTTTTGAGTTGAGGGGACAGTTACCCAAGGTATCATCTGAAAAGTATTTAAAATACCTATGTATAAAAAAGATGAATCCTCCCTTACCGTGATTAAATAGGTGTTGGCCAATGGGTACTATTCCTTCCTATATCCGTCATACCCAAGTGTTGTTTTTTCTAAGCGTGATTTAAAAGGTGTTTGCCAAATTTAAACTGTCACCACGCCTAAAGTGTGATTTCCACGAACCCTAAATTGCTTCATGGACCAACAGATCCCACTTCGATTTTTATGACCGACAATAGATGTACAAAACGCTATCCACGTGCTTTTAATTATGAAACTCAAAGAGGAAAAGATGGATATCCACTCTATTGGCGTCGCTCACCAAATGACAATGGCAGAACATTCAGCAAACGAAAAGATCACCAGCAACAACATAACCGAGTCTCTTTTCAACTTGGGCCAGTGACTCGATTGCGATAACATTGCTACACTCGGAGATACCATGATATTACACTTGGAATACATCATCAAAGAAATTGTTGCGGAGAAAGAAAGGCCAACCAGTAGTAGATGCATATCCTGGTGTGTATTAAACTGATGCGTATCCATACAAAAAGCAACGATCCGACTTCATTTGACTCAATGCGGACTAATGTGGATAGTACGATTTGTGCAACTTTTCGAGAAGCGTGTCATCAGTTACAATTTCTTGAACACGACAATCACTAACGCTAGATGATGGAATAGTTTCTTCGTCTGCCAATAAAGTTCGTACACTTTACGCAATGATCATTTCGACATGCCAGCCTTCAAATCCACGCCAATTATGGGATACATACAAAAATTATATCGGAGAAGACATTCTGCATCGCATTCGAGTGGCAACAGGAAATTTTGAGTTGCAAATAAATGAGGACATCTACAATGAAGCGATAGTTTTGATTGAAGATTAGTGTCTGCTTATGAGTGGCAAATTATTAATTAAAATTCAATTCAAATTATCAAATTAGAGATGTATTGAATCGTGAATTAGATCACGAGCGTGCTTACGACACGGTAACTTTGCAACAACAATTTCGTTGATGCACCCGGCGGATCTGGGAAAACGTTCCTGATATCATTGATACGTGCTCAAAATGGTATAGCGTTGGCACTCGCATCTATTGGAGTAGCTGCAACACTGTTGGAAGCTTCCATAGGACATGCAAGTCAATGAAAATCCTGTTTGCAATATTTAAAGCAATCATCAGTCAAGGCAAAAGTGTTGAAATTTTTTAAACTTATTATATGGGATGAGTGAACAATGGTACATAAACGGTTCTGGATCTGGAAGCACTTGAAATAAAACTACGGAACAATAATCATCGCTTCGGTGGTGTAATGACATTGTTGGCGAGTGAATTCCGGCAAACACTCCCCGTGATTCCAAAATCAACAGCGGCGTATGAATTAAACGCATGTCTCAAATCATCGTATTTACGTGAAAACCATTCCATTGACTATGAACATGCGGGTGTTTTTGCAACAGGATAGAAATACTGAAGTTTTCTCCACAGAACTGCAGATAATCGGAAATTGATAAATTCCGATAGATACTCTTATTTCAATTCCACCTGCTCTTTGTCAATGCACTTCAACGAAAGATGAACTCATCACGAATGTTTACCCGAACATTGCTGACAATTATCGCAACTACAATTCAAAATCAAATTCCAGGAGAATTGCGTTCATAGCAATGATCAATCGCGTTGAAAACGAAAACGAAGTCGTAAATTATCCAGTGATAATTAAATTCTTTGGATTTGCCTGGAATGCCGCCTCATCATTTGCGCCTCAAAGTTGGATCTGTCATCATTATGTTCATGCGCCTGATTGTGACAAAGCTAACAAACGATAGTGGCCAATATTATGAAATGGGTGTAGAAGGGCGGGGTATGTGAAACTTGCATTTGCGATGACAATAAATAAGTCACAAGTACAGTCACTGGAAGTGTCCGGCATAAATCTGGAAATGGCATGTTTCTCACACGGCCCGATATACGTGGCCAGTTCACGAGTTGAAAAGCCATATCTCTATACATTTGCGCACCGGAACAGAAATAGATAAATGTTGTGTATCCAGCTGCGCCAAATTGAAAAAATAAATGTATAAAATACACAAATAAATGATTTTCAATATATTCAAATGACCGTAGCCATAGCCGAGTGGGTTAACGCGTTGGCCTGGCTTATGGGAGGTCGCCGGTTCAAACCCGGCCGGCAGAC
>JANSTU010006845.1:0-16833 GCA_027564075.1 Bolitophila hybrida
ATATATAGCTTTAATTAAAACTGTTTTTTGTGTCAACGGTTCAGAGAAATTAATTGTACCTACACACTATTGATAAAAACGTTTGTGTTAAACATCGATGTAAAATGAGATAAAAAATGTATACTACATATTGTCTCTACTATCTCATTCCAGTCTACGGTGTCACACTACCCAGTGAGTTTTAATTAAATTAACCATTGTTCTAGGCAATGCCGTGCCGCTTCGACGCTGGTGAATTCTATATTCTCGTTTATACATAAAGCTGATGTTTGCACACAAGAACCAATTAAGATATTACCGGAATATATTGCATTCACGGTGCGGGCACCCGCCTGGACAAGGATGCGGAATGGCTGGCAAAATGCGCTCGTGTGTATGCAGCGACGATAATTTCATAATTGAAAAATCGATGGAAACGGCATGCAGTTTCAGTGCACAGTATAAATTCTAGCATTTTGCTATTTTCAGGTTAAGTTTGATTTGATTACAATGCCATAGTGAATACTTAATAATATAATTATCGCGTTCTGTAAATAATACAAAAAAAAGAGAACAACGTCAGCTTTATAAAAATAAATAAATAATACAAATTGCGTTTTATTGCCTTTATCCACATTTCACCACAAGCGCTCCCTGTTGATTGTTTCATTTTAAAATAAATAAATAATTTCATATATAATACAATGCGCTGTCCTTTATGAAAATGTCAACACAAAAACCCTATTCACACAAAATCTGCGAAATGTTCTATAGTTTTTTTTTGTATTATGTACATTGGACAAAACTATAAAACAAACCTATCAACCTTCTCGCTGTGAAGCTAAAATTTTCATGGCATTCACGTGTTCTGAAAACAGCCACCTATAAACCTGAACTTAAAATAGAGCAAACATACTCGTATAAATATAGCACTATTTAAATAAAGGGAGGCAAATAATTGCATACATTCTCTGGACTGTTTGTGTATGCATATATAGAATAATCTGTATTTAAAAAAAGGTGTAGTGCGCCACTGTGTAGTCGCGTTCTCTCCTGCGTTTCGCATACAATACTAACATATGTGTATATATATATACAAAAAACTATTTGCGATGACAGCGCAATGGGAATATCCGTTACTTTTTTGCACAGTAAACAATGCAACGTGTATGTGTGTAGAATATATTGTATAATAACGTTTTCTGCTTAATGTCAATGCAGGCATACGTGACAGCAGTTAACTGTATTTTTCATGTTGTTTTTGTTAGGTCACTGCACACAGCATTTTTCGGAAGTGTATTTTTTATTGTGTGTATGTAGAGAATTACTGTTAAAAGTAAAGGAGTTGAACAGAATGTAAGAATTCCGCCAAGTGCGGTGTTGCCACCTGTACAGTGACAGTACAGGGTCAATTCAACATTTTTAAAGGATTGTTTATTCAATTACTTAACCTAGAAAATAGTTACATCCATATAACAATCTTAAAAAAGCAAAGAATAACTTTAATGTAACAAATATGATAAAAGTTATGTGTGCTAACATAACTTTTCTAACAATGTACATATATTACATTAACATTACAATAATGCATTTTGGTAATTTCAGTAACATCAAAATTAGTTCGAAATGTTTCCAACAAACAATTTGCGGAGTCTTTTAAGACAGGCTTATCGCTGGTATACCCCTTAATGAAGAACCAAAAGGGTATACAAATGAGAATAACCTACGGAGTATACACCTTCAATTGAAGAAAATGGATGGTTACCGCAAGTAATAACAAGTTTCTATTCGGTACATTCAGTACCCAAAAATACACTTTCAAAAAAGAATTTGACATACCACCAGTATACTCGCAATATACTATCTAAAAGGCTACTCGATTTAGAATATCCTTGCGACTATACATTATTTTAATGCAAACGGGATGTTGCCGCAAGGCTTATCGATGTTCTATTCGCAACATTCTATAGGCGCGAGTACACTATTACAAACGAATTTGGCTTACCACCCGTATACTCGCGAACTACAAACCAATAGGCTGTCCGATTTAGAATATCCTTGCGACTATACATTATTTTAATACAAACGGGAAGTTGCCGCAAAGCCTATCGATGGCCTATTCGCAACATTCTATAGGCGCGAGTACACTATTACAAACGAATAGGTAACAATTTATCTTGACAGTGGTTAAATGGGTCTAAAAAATGTGGATTCCCGTTGCTTTATTAGTAGGTAGTTGTTTAGCGTGTCCAAACCCGATATAGATAATTAATATTTAAAAATGATAATATTTCAATAGAATTGATAACAATTATTTTTATAAACAAGTCTGGAGTAGAGACACAAAACTGTCTCATAAAACCGTCTTCTATAATATATGTTATACCTTTAAAATCAACCGGTAAAATTATGTTGATGATGTTTAAATTTCCGTTTTTGCGGACAGACAATGCGGGATTATAAGTCTTCTTTTCAGTAGCTCAGATGGTTATAGAAGACTAAAACGAAAATGCTCATATAAAGATTACAAAATATAATAATTAATTTTGAAAATGTTAATAATACAATCAATTTTGTGATTTTTTTATTTAAACAACATGTATAATTGATTTTTAAACGTTAAATATCATGATTATAAAATGTATATCTTTACCAAAGATCATGATTCACATCAAACGCCTCTAGCGTCCGTATAAATAATTACAATAGATACAATAATTATTGTTAAATTATATAATTCCTGTCCAACATGAAAATTGCCAGACAGTCTATATTGTTTTACATTTGTATGAACTGTATGAACACCAATGTAATCGTATTTAATTAAATTATATATTAGTAATTATTTCATAATTACATACACTCTGGTTACTAATTGAATACGCGTTATACACAAAAGCCAAACAAATTAATCGCGTATTAATAACATACATAATAACACGCATATAATGATATATTATTCTGTCCACTATTTAGTAGATGTATTAGCAAACATGAATTATAAATGAATTAATAAATAATTATAATTAAGCACTAAAGTGATGAGTTTACATTAAAGCAACGGTTCAGTTGCATAAAACTATGTATTTTTCACCATTATTCTTGGTCGCTTATAAATCTTCCCAGAACCCTGAAAACAGAGCGACGACGACGCAAACGTGTTTTGACCTACATCGTTAAATAAATTACATGTTTTTTTTTCAAAGCAAAGTATTAAAGAATAAAACGCTTTTTTTCTTATACACTAAATACACTAAAATTTTGAATTTATATATTCACCATATTATTTCGTTATTTATCATTTTGACAACTTTCTCCGATTAATACAGACATAATCAATTCTTCAATTAGAGGAAATACACAATATTCGCTCGATGCCAGTCATAATTTGCCGAAAAAATCAATAGACGAACAACACAGCGCATTATAAACCATCATGTAAAAGTACTAAAGCTGCCGCACAAATTATCGCAGAGTGCATTAACAATCATAAACGGCTTAGAGTTTGGTGAAATTCAGTTATGGGTACCCCGCCCTTACGCTCCGGCCATCAATCAGTTCGTTGTGTATGCCAGCCACACGTTGCAGATAAATTGAAAATGCGTTGGAATATTAAATGAAAAGTGTGCGTATACATATGAAGTATCATATTTTTGGTGATGTATAATGATGTGATGTAGGTATATGATACATAACAAAACTACATCCAAGCATATCGCAAACGGACGTGATTGGAAATCAGAATCAATGGATTTTTCTTGCCGGCGAACAAGAGATTTGATATTCATAAAACACATAAAATATTCATTATTCTTGTGCTCAATACTATTTTCTGTCCAATACTTTTTTCAATGTGATTTTTTCTGTAAAATAAATATACGATAGAGAAAAATCAGTCTTTCTTTGTGAATACAGGTCGTGGGATTTTTATGAAAGGAGAAAAAACGATAACTGTGTGGTTAATGAAAATGTTTTTTTTGTTTGCGGAGCAGAAGGAACATTTTTTTAGAATCTAATCCCAATACACTTCAATTCAGTTTTGAGAATAATTGTCTTTTTATTTGATTATACACCCAAAAAACATCTAAAATAAATAAAACCGTTTTTTATTGTAAATGGCTAATGTGTAAATGACTAATGTGTTGATATAATTAATACGAGTGCAACATCTGTCACAGATCTCTAAGAAGCGTCTAATTATTTCTGATTTTAACTAATTATATAAACAACATTTCGTCAGGATCAAATTCATGCAATATGTGAGCTACGTTTGAAGAAAAAATTTCGAAATATATCAATGGGACAGTTTGTATCATCTTTTGCATGACAATATCTATTGCGCAACATTGTATACGTTCCGACAAATTATGTAAAAATTAAATTACTTTTTCTGAATCAACTTTAGTTCTCGCCGCAATGTTAACATTGTGAGATGGTGAGTTCTCGTGCTGCATAATACAAATTCGTCGACTTTCAGCGATACGGCACAAGAAATTCCAATTTCAATGGGAAATTTAAGTGAAATTCTTTGCTTAATATTCTTATTCATTTATCAAAAGAAATAATCTAAAATAAATGACGGATCTCACTATAACTTTTCGTCAGTATAGGGGAAAATCTGTGTTTTGTCAATTTTATAAATTTCATATTTTTTTGTATTGAATCTCCAATTTTCAATCCTCAAATTAGAAGATGTGGAATAAAGTAGTCGTAGTCGCACTATGCCGCAGAAGTTAGGACTCGTCTTGTGTTCTTATAATTTTAAATACAGTGTGATTCAGCCACGAATTTCATGACCATCCCCGAAAATGCAAAGTGTGCGAAATGGCATGAGGTCGAAGTAAAAATCTTTTCTATGACATCATGTACGTATCTTCTCTGCCATAGTAGCGGTTCTCAATAGTTTTAATATACTGGTCAAATCAACTTGTTCCCCTCTACCTTCTAAGTTTTCAGGAACACGGTCAAAGTGGCTCTGTGACACTGTTTACCATTTCGTTTACTAGTTAAAAATATTTCTTTGTGTTTGCCCATAAAATGTTCGATAACTGCAACAATTGAAGGCAAGAATTTACAAATTCAAAGTCCTTAATGAGTCCTATTTGTGGGCCGTCAAATATTGATGCATTCATTCCATACTCAACTGATCCAAGATCCTTTACGAACTGCTGCATAAGGCCCAGATTGATATGCAGTGGAGACAAGATGATTTTCTCTCGTTCAATCGATTGAAGTCCCATGACATACCACACTGTACTACCATTTTTCTTAAATGTTGGTCATACTTTGAGCCCCATCCTCACCTAAGCGGATAATTTCCCCTAAGCAAAAAGTTTATATTTAATGTCCGGGGTCTTCTTCCGACATCCAAAAGGAGCTGAAGCTACTCACTAGAGTAGCCTATCTTTTTTATTTCAGTGGTGTGTTTTGTCTCTGCTATCCCAAATGTTTAAGAAGCAAGGATATTTGGTGTATCTGTGAACCTTGCTGTCCAAAGAGAAAGTTTCCATTTTTAACACCACACAAATAACTCATTGATTGAGTTAAGAAGGAGCCCTTCTCTTACGATTCTTTTTATTGAGCTTTTGAGCTAATTTAGATATCCAAAACAAAAATGTGAAGAAAAAGTCCGAAGACACATTACACAAACTCTCTAAAACCAATTTAAAAGGTATCGTCGCCGTCAATTTTCTCAACATCGATAATTTAACCATTTAAACCCATTCTCGAATATTTGAATAATGTTTTGTTTATACATGATTTCATTCTACAAACAGCCACTTAAAAGAAAACTATCATGAATTATTTTTCATATTACTTTCTACAAATAGCCACTTAAAACCAAACTAAAATGTACTCATAACAAAACATTTTATCATTCTACACAACATAAAAGCATAGTTATATATATGTCAATAGACAATACAAACAAATGCTTACTGATGTAATGGTGCTTTTGCCTCGAGATAAGAAAGCTGTACAATATTTATGTATACAATTTGAATACATATATTAAGTTCATATAATATTACACATCATCGATTCGCTTGCTGAAAGTGGTGCTGCCAAAGAAAATTGCTCTTTGCAATAATATGATGTTCTCGTATATACATGCAAAGAATAGGACATATTCAAGTTTACGAGTTTCGTGCAGACAAGGAAAAAATAGAAGAACAACAACTCCCACGAGAAATTCAAAGCGGTATATTAAACGGTGGTACATATATAAATATATTCACATAATATACATAAAATATATACAAAGTAGACAATATAAATAGTATAGAAATGCCAGACTAACTTTTCGTCCCGATGCTCATACTCGAGAAGTTTTTCCTAAATATTAAATGAATAGAGTTGAAAAACTTTTGTAAACTCTGCTTTTATAGTTATTTTTTGTTTTCGTTTTGTCACTGAAATCCGGTATGTGTATGTGTGAATTTATACTGATATCTATATTTGTGTGCGTAATATGACATGATATCGAAGTTCTCTTTGTTTATCTGCGCGCCCGAACGAGCTATCAGAAAAGCGGAAAAGAGAATTGTCATTTGAGCACATCGTAAATGAAGTGGAAATGAGCATTGTATAGAAGACAGTGAAGAAAACCGAATGTATGTAACTATACTATATACATTTATTTACTCATATTACGCTCTCAATATTTGCCAAGTTTGTTTGCAGATGGCGCGCTCGGCGGCTTTGAATTAAACCTACTCGCGCGCGTATTCTCTGTGTGCTGTGCGCATTTTCATGTGTCAATAGACCAGGACGGAAAGGCTGACTGCCTGTTTGCGAACCGTATCTGACTGTGTCAATATTGATTTATTAAGTTCTGCGTCAAGAAAATGTCGTGCACCAATGCGAATTTCCCAAGGGAATCAGCAGACAAACGGGCGTCATAAAAATAAGCTTTATATATATATTTCGAAAGTTTTCGTTTTGTTTACGTTTAGTTCAATTCATCTTATTTTGCTGCATTTGACGATAAAATTGAATATTAAAGAAAGTATTTTTGTTCTTGCATCCGGAAATCGATTCTCAGATTATATGGTTTATATATAATATATGCATTTGCGCTCAATCACCATAAATCTCAATCAACCCTGCGGGTATCCCTCTTGTAAGCCCTTCCTGAGTTAAACAATCCATTTTCCTTTTTACCTGAAATGGCAAATAAACAAGATTTGTGTTTGCTTTACGTGTGTGTTCGTGTGAATATATATAGAGGTATATATATGTACATGCGAATATATAATATATGATTATTTATTTGTGGGTAGGCACGATTTGAATTATTCAGCACTTAATGTCACATACACAATGATGAACAAACAAGCTAACACACACGCACGCACTGCCAAATCACTGAATTTCAATCCAAATTCAAAATATCTAACATGTCGGCATTTAGCTTTCACCCACATAAATATTGAACCCGAGACCCACCACCTCACCGAGTGTTGCTCCTCTTGAAAACACGCATATATATGTATGTATTGTGTGTACAAAATTCTAGAATATTTTTGTGAAAGCTTCGCGTGTTCAAATATATTTCCGTTTTCCGCAAATCACGAACTTGTCGGAGCGTTCCTCTATAATGCGAACGACCGACGTCCTGTCTACCCCGATCCAGCAAGAAAATCTCAAGGCAATTCTTTTAAAAACAAATATTGTTGAAAATTCCGTCTGACAGCGCTAGGCTTCATTGCATGTGTACATGCACGATTCCACAAAAAGAATGAGATGAACAAATCTAGAAAAAAAACGTATGTATTTTAACATTTACTGTATAAATAGGCTTATATTTATATATGATGGTGTCTGTTTCTGCGTCTTTACACACTCAGTTGCTATACGTTGGAAAATTGAAATGTCTGATGTAGGTCGGGTAAGGCGAAAAGTGGCTTGCGTGAATTTCAATGAGAGACAAATATGGCAAAGCCGCATCACCGCATTTTCAACGTGCCGTGCGCACTTGCATATTAAACGCTCGTGTTTAATTTAATATTATATATGAAATGAAAATTGTGAACGTTGAGTTTTCATTTTAAGCATGCCATAGAATAGATCATAGCAGTATGAATATTGTATGCGAATAGTATGTTACATATGCGCGTTATGAATGTACATATAGATAGCTGGTGCGAAGCTGATGAACGCAAAATTGGGTTATATCATGGCGTGATCGCATAACTCTTCACATTGTTGTATTAGAAAATTAAATTAAAAATTATGTACTACAGTAACAGTTTGCTCACAATAAAGCGTGTCTAAATAATCAAAATCGTCTCAAATAAATTTTGTAATTTTTTTTTAGTTTAATTTAATTTAATTTATTTATTTGTATCTTATAAAGGTAAAACACCATAATTCATAATATTACATGATGATAAAGCACATAATATATGATGAAATAATAGATAATTAATTTAACTAACATTTATAATACTAATAATTGATGAAAATTGCAGCAAATATCAAAAACTGATAAATGGTACAAATCACGTAGTGAACATCCAAATATCAAATTTCTATAATTGCCGACGTGCTGAACACAGGATAAAAACAAATTGTGTACATGCGTTTAAGGCTATTTCGAGGATGTTTACAGCAGCAGAACTTAAATCACCAAAAAGTAAAAGTGCAGTAAGAACAATAGCTGTGTCCGTTATTTAGGAACGGTACTTAAAATACTGATCTATCTGCATGATCAACTCTTGTTAAGAATATGCCATTTAAAGAGTAATCAAATATAATAGAAATTCTCATATACGATGAATTCTCGCTGAATAATCTACTGCCAGAGAACTGTTCTTTCTATATTGAACTGTAATTTTCTGGATCTTTAAAAACAAATGTAAAAAAAGATAAATACTCCTACATTTATCGCAGCACCTTTCGTCTGAAATGGACTCGCTCTTTCATTCCTGTATTATTAATAAGTAATCGTAATATCGATGTTTATAATACATTTATCCTCTTCGAACCTATCTAATCCACATATAGTGCCCTTCCATATTTTATTTATTTTAAAATCAAATAAATAAATAAAACATTTTGTCATATTAAAAGGAAGTAAGTTTTTTCTTATAAACATTAGGTAATGTTATTAATAAGGGTTTTTAAATGTTTTTAAAATTGTAGGCATTTCGGTTGAATTTTTTATTCTGGGAGATAAAGGGTTAAATGATATGATTATTACTACATTAATTAACAAAATTTACTTTTTGGGGTTCAAATTACCCAAGTCTATATAAATATATATTTTACAATCTTTCAATGCCGCCTGAAGCAACCTCGTTTAGATGTTCTCGTTCCCATATTGTTCTCGTATCTGCTTTTCCTGCGGTACGCTTGACATACATCAAACGCAACCTATTTAAAGCAGATTGTCTATACTAGGCTATTGGAGAATGATGTCAACGCGCTGCAAAACTTTCAAATAAAGTACGTACACCACCATCAACGACATTGCCATCAGTATTTATTTATACACTATAGCTACATCAATATAATCTGTATTATACTATATACACTTTATATTACTCTTTTTATTTTCTTTTAAGGGACACCAAGCAGATTCATATATACATATCTATATATATATATATATAAAAAAATCCACCAAACAACGATCGATACCCTCTTTCGGGCTCATCCCATTTTGCCATTTCTAGCATACTATATAAATACAGATAAGAATGTATTCCTACTCAAATATATAAATATATTATAGTACGTGTACAACCCATACGCTTCCAACATTTCAGTTTAATTTTGAAAAAGAGCATTTTATATAGCCTCTAACTGGTATATAATGTACTAAAAGTCCTACACATACAATGGGCATAGCGCAGAGCTTTCAAGCGTTATGCCATATTATGGGCCTGATTAATTCTGATTGTTCTATACTTTTGTATATAAAATAAGCTCGTATATAGCTAATTTAATGCTAATATATGTTTCGTTTATGTGTACAATATGTTTTTCATTCATCTGTACATACATATTTATACAAGCAGTGTACATTAGAAAATTTACCCGTTTTTCTTGAATGAAATGGCGAAAATTTTTATGCGCCCGCACGGTATCTTATTCAGAAACGTTGATTTGGTGCCTAATGGCTGACTTGCATGTTTTTGCGCGAAAATCGTTCAAAGTTTTTCCATGTTGGCCGCGTTCTGTTTGAGTTAGTTAATGTGTGTATGTGTTTGGTCGTACCGCGCGTTGAGTTTAATGTGTACTTTTGCATCAAGCTTTAAGCGCCTCGAGGTTATATTCCGTTTCATATAAACGGGCTGGTTTTATCGTAGATATTTATGTGAGTTTATCGTAAAAGTTACAATATACTCAAGCTTCAAGCTTCTATATATAAATATACAATATACATTATATTTATACATCTTGTCAGTGTGCGGGTGGTGGCATATTCGCGATACCCTATTAGTTAAAGTACTGAAGTATGCGACTTTAGCCTGCGAATAAAGCTGCCTACTACCGTTAATAATGTGCACAACTTTATTTGAGCCAAGCAGCATAAATAGCATCAGACAAACTTCCTTTGATGGAAACGACGCGTGGCTTGTCAGCCAGCACCGCACTCTCGTTATATTTGAGTAGCAATTCGCTGAATGCCTGCACGACCGCCACGCACACAAACAAACACACACACACAGAGAGCCTCACCACTACCACAAATAACTTCGCTTTGGCCTAAATAAAAAGTTCAGCATTTCACTGCAAACGAAGTCCATCAACTAGATAGAGATTGCTCAACAAAAAATCTATATCCACAGACATCCCGCAAAAAAAGTTCTTGTTGCAAAAGGTTTCCTTCCGACAGGAAAACTTCCAAACTTTTTCGCAAAATTCATGAAAAATTGAAAAGCATCTTATCTTACGTGTATATCAAAAAATAAGGCATTTCAATATTATATATGTATATTAAAGAAACACAATATCCCGTTATTTATATGTGCTCACATTCACAATACAAAAACCCCTGGCGTTATGTATAACTGACTTTCGATTCGCCTAACGAACATAATACCGAGCTTAAAAGCTTACATTACATAACGTTTCGTTTGGTATTACATTTATGAGAAAACTACTTCTTCAAAATAAGAAAATATACGATCGAACCTAATAAAAAAAACCTTACTTTTTTTTAAGCTCATGCAAAAAAGACACACGCGAAATTGGGCGGATAGAATGTGTTTTTTGCGGTAAGCTTTTTGCATCCATCGATTTGAATTTCATGTTTCATGACAAATTTGGCCTATAATCATAAATCCCTCATTCAGTGCTTTGACAGATCGATTTAGTCACGTATAGGTATATATGAATAACATGTAGAAAATTGCCATAAGGCTTCGCGGCCTATACGAATGTAATCAAAAGACGAGAGGAGGGGTGGCAGGGTATAACGCTTAGTCTATACAGGAATTGCCCAGGGATTGATTTATATTGTGTATGGCTTTGCTCACATATATAATATATACATAGATACACAAATACATACATCAATCGGTGGCGATAATTACACTTTTGGGAGCGAAGCGGATTATGTGTAAATAAAGAGGGAAGAGCGAGAGTGAGTCTAATGCTTAGTGTTGACAAGTTGGGGATATTAAGGCCGTAATTGGTTAAGTGTAGATAAATATAATTGCTAATGTATATAGTAGGTTTAATAATGACATGATTTTATTTTACGAGTTTTTGTGTTTCAATTCAGTATTTGGATTTATTACCAGATCTATCGTTATTGACATATAGAAACAATGGGTAAGTACTGTAAACTGCGTGCGTATGTTGACTGTTGTTCAAGAACGGTAATCCAAACACTAATATATTGCCATATTTATTGGATTGGGGACATATACGTAAATCTAAAATATTTATATTGCAACATCCACACATTCATTGACCGCCAATAAATAAATACCTAAAAAAATTGGCGGCACTTATAAGTACAATAATTGAACATCATGTCAAATATACTTAGCTGCTTTGTTTGACGGACTTATACTTAGTGCTATTATATTGCGCCATATCCGTAAATACATTTTAGAGCTGTTACTATTCTGGTCCAAGCAAGAGAGATAGAGAAATATAGAAGAGTACAAAAACAGGGAACAGTTTAGATGATCGAACTTTCGTGTTCTCTAACATTTATTTACGTTATTTTTTGGCGTATCTGTCATTACCGCTTAAGAGGTTATATCTGTTGGGGATTTAGCTCCAAAAACGTAGTACTACAAATTGATCAGTGCGATAATTCGAACATTTCGTAGTTTTTTTAGAGTACCAAAATTTTTTGACCACCCCCCTTTTGACCATTTTTATAACTGCTTTTTGGGGAGATATGGGTAAAATGTCATGATACACTAGACGAGGAGCAGAAGAACTCGAATAGTTGTCAATTCATAAAAATGTTTTTCATTATTATAATAATCATGTCAAATACATTAGATATAAACATTTTGTGATTTTTTTTCGATTTTTTAATTTTACAGTTTCAGATAATCCTGGAAAATTCAATCAGGGGTCACCTTTCTTTTGATGGACATTATATTTACTGTATGTCTAAATCTTATATAATAAACCTAACTGAACCGAAACCTTTGTGATTTCTCGGTAATCAGCAACAATTCTCCCTTTTTGAATAGGAGACAAATTATGCCAACCTCACCTGTGATAGAATAATTCAAGGATTGTCAATATGGATGTTAACTCAGATTTTCTTTTAATTAAATGTAATAAAAGAATATTTTATTTAATAATAAATGGTTCCAACAAGTACTTTTTTCAAAAGATGTTAATTTGAGTATTCATTTGGGTGAAGACAAAATCTTGTTTTAGAGCAAAATATCCATTAAAAATGCCATAAAATATGTGTTTAAATATCATGGAGTTAATACTGTACTGGCTTTTTCATCATCTTAGTTCGTTCCAATTGTGCTCTATTTTATTAGTTTAAATGAAAATTTAACTGTTATACTCTAACAATACTGATTATTAATTTGTTTATGAGTGAAAATGTTTATTCAAAAAAAATAGTACTTATGCCAAAAATACAATTTCGAATTTTATTAATTTTTTTGATTAAATTTGAATCATCATAAATTTAGTAATTCCGTTGATCCAGTAAAGTCTACTCCAACTTCTTTCTCTTTTTTGCTTGTAATATCTTTCAGATCACAATAGATATTGATTTCAAAGTAAAAATCATACATATTGTAAATCTCCGCAGAAAATTTCCATATATCTTTCAAACATACCTTTGAGTCAAATTACAGTTGCTACAGTTGCTTATCTTGTTCCAAGTAGTTTTTCTGTCTAAACTCTTATTAGCAGGGCAACCAAAAATATGTAAATGCTTTTTTTTTCTAATATAATTTTTGTAATATAAAAAATATTATATAAACTATATACCAACAAATGTGTTTTGAGTTATTCTGATTCTTTTAAGCCATATTATTTGCATATTTTGGCAAAATAATTATTTCACCAACAAATCGCGAAATTTTAATTAAATAATTGATATGCCTAATACCTGACACAGTAAGGTGAGCAGAACGGCTATTCAGCAGCAGTTGTCAATCACCGATTATTTTTTAGTCTATTTATTACTTCTCATAAATAATGCTTTAACATTTTAATAACTTTAATTGAATAACTTAATTGAAGTGGCAATGTCTGTTATCATGTCCATTGTCTTTAATGGTTCCAAAAATCGCATTATAAGCAATTAGCTTATATAAAAATATACTATATACTGCTGCTGATGCTGATTGGATCGGACATTTTGCTTTTGAGAAGATGTATACATATACCTATTGACGGGTTCGGCTCCGATGCTCTAGATGCACGATATCACAAATTAAGTCTGGTGTAATAAATTATTTGTTCAAAAAATTAAATAAGTTTGTCTTTTTAAAACACAACACATTTTTTTAATATACATTTTACACCAATAAAATGTTCGAGCATCTGAACATCTGAACATCTGCTAGAATATTGATAATATACTATAACATTTTCCTCTACAACAGATCAAAATATAATATAAAAAACTGTATTATAGTTATTTCAGATCAGATTTTTTACCAAATCTTCTAAATTTTTTCAATAGCTCTTTTTTAATTACAAAAAAACATTAAATTTTACAACAAAATAAAATGTAATTTAGGCGGGGTATCCAATAAAAGGTAAAATAATTGCTTTCAAAAATGAAACCAGCAATCCTTAGAAGTAAGTAGGCTCACATAAATTCTGTATAGACTGACATTTAAGAAATAAGTAATTTGAGAGGGCTTTTCAAAGATTCTGCATTTCAACAAATGTTTATATATTATATATTTCGTTTATCTTTTACAAAAACATTTTTCTTATAAAACCCTCAATAAGCGCAATTTTCATAAATTAAAAATTAAATTTTTAGTGCAAAACTCTCCTAAGACATTTATAATAAAAAACGAATGGCATGATAATTTTCAAATATTATAAATGTTTATTCAAAGTAGTCCCTTTCCGAGTCGACACAACGATGACAGCGATTCAAAAGCGAGTTCAAAAGGAATGGAATGAGTTTTCAAAGTAATTCACCGGAATAGCCTTCAGAGTTCGCGTCACCTTTCAGATACATTTTTGTTTCTAGAATAGGAAAAAATCGCACCAAATCAGGTGAATACAGTGGGAGGAAAATCACAGAAAGATGTTTTTGTGCCAACTAATCGCGCACACGAATGACACTGTGGACGGGTGCGTTGTCATGCAGCAAAGTCCAACTCCCTCGATCATGGTATTCAGGTCGCACACGGGTGATTCTGGCTAATAAACGCTTCAGAACATTAAGATAAAAGACGGCATGGATCGTCTGGCCAGGTGGAACGAATTCTTGATGGACAATGCTCTTGTTATCGTAGAACAAAATTAGCATTGACTTCACTTTTGACTTCTCCTAACGCACTTTTCTTGGTCTAGCCTCTCCTTCTGACAGCCATTCGGCACATTGTCGCTTTGTTTCTGGGTCGTATTGGAAGCA
The DNA here is from genome assembly GCA_027564075.1 of Bolitophila hybrida. Lineage (NCBI taxonomy): Eukaryota > Metazoa > Arthropoda > Insecta > Diptera > Mycetophilidae > Bolitophila > Bolitophila hybrida. The sequence continues at coordinate 15,029 of JANSTU010006845.1, forward strand.
CCATGTGTCACCAGTTACAATTGCTATCAGCTAGTCGGGACTAATTACAACGGTGCTAATGACGTCTCTTGAATGATCCATTCGATTGTAATTTTCATGGTTTTTACGACGGCGAGATTATTTACACACACTTACACTTACAAACAGATTTTCACTGCATTTAAATTCAAAAATATCAACCTAATGAAATATAATTTCTAAAGCTTCTTCCGACTACGTGATCTCTATATACAACTCAACAACCCACACCACCCATTTAATCTTAACTTGCGCACGTGCTAGTTCCAAAATTACTTCTATTCCAACATATGTGCTCGCTTTCGGCTAATCTGTGGGCGCTCAGACAATCTAAACCACATACACACACTCGTTTGTAGTTTTACCAAGGGCGTAGATAATCCTTAATGTGTGCACACGCGGACACATCTGTCAAATTATGATAAAGGATTATGTTAGTAGAGAGAAAGAGATTCGAGTGTGTGTGTGCTGGTAAGGTTTATTAGAATGTGGTATTATGTACATAATTTCTAAGTATCTCAACATTATATAAGCAAATTCGGATTAAAAGGGCTTATTGTACAATCAAGCCTTACATGGCCACCCACTAACGTGTATGTTAGAAAGTTAGTATATAATATATCAAGTGTTAAGCTATAAGGTTAGATTTGGAATTTTATTTTTTGCGCCAGTTTAGAGACATTGTAATAGTCATATTTATTATGTGAAACTCCTTTGCATAAAAAGGTAAATTGAACAATTTGGAATGAAACATAATCCATTACAACCTTTAGTATTTAGCATCATAAAATGCATATATTATATTGTAAGTAGGTAGGTAAGTATTCGATTCAGGACACTATATGTTTGTGTTTGTTTATTGATTTATTTAAAACCAATATCGATATTAATAAATATACATTGTACGATATTGTCAGAAGTAGAGGTGGAGCTTTATAATAAAAAGTAAGGTCAAATCTGCATTCTTTGCGAAATAGGTACGAATTATCGAACCTCTAATTGAATAAGGAATAACGCGTTTACATGATACTGATACTAGTACAAGACACACAAAAGAAATAAAATCTCTTGAATGACAAGATTTATCTTCAAAGTTACATCCGAGAGACATACACTTAATTTCGTCTGTGTTTTTCGAACGCTATAGCACAAAATGTAGAGTTATTTAAAAAAAATCGCACCTAGATGCCTTTGTCACACATGTCCGCCAGCGGTGGTGTGTGCGTACAAAAAACACTCAAAACACTCTCGACATACAATTAGGCTCTTTGCACGGAAGTCACCAAGAGACAAACAACCGGAAATTGCAGAAATTCGAGCACAAGGTTTTTAAACACTACATAGCGCTAAATATATTGTACTTGTTGTAATATAACATTTTCAGAATGAAAGCTCAATGTGTGTGTACATTGTTAATGCATATATTACATATAGCACGAACAAAACTGCAGTTTTAGTCCTTGGAACAGTTGAATTCAAAAGAAAACCCGGAAAACCTGATGAAAATGTTTGCATTTTATATAAAGCCATAACAAGGTATTGCAAACACAATTACGAATAAATGTATATTTTATAGATATAGTACGTATATAATACAGAGTGCAGCCTCGAACGAGAAATTGAACACAAAGCTACTGAGAAAATTGCACTATTGTACGTGCACGCCGTTTGAAAAAGGCAGTATACTATATCCCTCTCGGGAAAATACAAGAGACACGGTCTGATGCGCGCCAGTGCTTTAGGGTCGCAAAATTGGAATGAATATGATAACACTGTCCTGTTTATAT
>JANSTU010006856.1:0-16830 GCA_027564075.1 Bolitophila hybrida
ACACGTCGTGACGCAGTGTTGTGAGTCGTGACGTCAAGAGTTGTACCGCGCCTGCGGTGGAGAGGAGAGTCGAGAGTATTAGAAAACCTATAACATTATTTGACACGATGCATTTTCATTGATCGTGTCCTATTTTGCCTCTGTAATTCTGTAATTTTTTATCAAATTTATTAAAATTTGGTTTTGGATTATTTGTTTCAACAACACGATTACTTGATCTACAAATATTTAAAAAAAGAATCGCGTTTTTTTAAATCGATTTGATTTAATTAGTTTGATCTATTTCAGATATCAGATATTTTTCAATATTTTTTTTAAGACTTCTTTACTATAAAAAGAATTAATGTTATTGTGCTTTTTGCTTAACCACCTACAAATACCCGAAAATATTGTTAAACAACTAAGATTTTTATATTATCTTTATTAATGTCATTCTATCGCTGAAGTTCTAAGGATAGTATTTTTTAGGAATTATCAGATTCCTAGGCAACAAAGTTATCTGTAAGCGAATGCATTGATTGAATTTATGTTGATTTAACTAAATAAACCAAGACTTATTTCATGAAAAAATATAAACTCTATATTTAAGGATTGAGGCTTCGTTTATTCGACATTGAAATCAACTATTTTTTTCTGCAATCAAGAATCTACTATTCAATTAAAATAAGTCTTTTTTTACTAAAATTTTGTATTTTTTGATTAAAGCACATTCGAGTCATTCAAAAATGAAGATCATATGTTATAGATTAAAGAATTTTCAAAAAAACATATGTAATTGGTTTTAAAAAAACTCAGAATCACATACCATTTGTGACGCTTCATATACATATACATAATGCGACTATTTCGTTGGTGTTGGGTGTTTCGTCACTCTGCACTGTATTTAGTCAGAACTTGGCGCTTTACATGGATTTTTTTACCATATTTGATCCGTGTGTTGTGCGATTTATGTAAAATACATGTGCCTAAGCTTTTATATCACTTATTCGATTCCAATAAAACTGTTAAAGACATAAAAAGGGTTAAATGACCTTTCATGGCCAAATTCTAGGAAAATTCATAAATGATCTTTTACAATATTAATTTATGAATTATGAAATGTGCCTTAATGGTACATTACAGTGCTCTTTTTATGGTTAACTAGTTAGACCTTCTTATGAATCATAAAATAAAGTTTATTTATGTAATTATAAAATATAATAAATTAGTTAGTGTGATCATATAGTCTAGAAAATCTCAAAAAGTTTTTTCTCAGCTTCTTTAGCTTTCTTTAATATTATGAAAAAAAAACGAAGACATAAAATTATCCTTAGAATATAAAAAGGTTTTTATCCAATTTTCAAAGTTGATGCCTTTACAATATGTGTTCCTATAGCGAACAAACAATCTCTGAATTGACATTTTGACATTTTAAAGAGGAAGGTTTTCTACGTGGTAATCCACCACATTTTTCCATAAATCGACAATTATTAGGGATTTACGACCCCATTGTATACAGATTTGAAATCACATGATTATTTTGTATTATTATATTACGGTATTCTCTAAACTTGCGAGGATTGGCTGGATCAGTTTAGTATATTATATGCGTATATCATGGATAAACTGTGAACGCTTGTCCATTTCTCTTAATTGGAAGAAACATTTTCTTTTTTTCTTTGTTCGCATAAATTTACTTGCTAGTGCCTGATAATCTATTCCATATTCAATAATTTATTTTTTTTATAAATTAAAAGTATTAAATTTTTTTATTCCTATCTTATAATTTGTTGGACAAAATATTATTACGGTTTTAATATCTGTTGCTATTACACTATCTTGTATAATTGTCGCGGCTCCACTTACGCACGTTTTTTATGTCCATACACTTTTCCTCGTAAACTTCAACTAGTTGACGATGGATTTCAATAGGTGTCACCTTTTTCGCACTCAAAAAACGTATTACAGAACGCAATTCGCACTTGGACGCTGACGCGAGGGGTACCTCCATCGTTGACGGCTGCTCAGCCAAGACTGAGCGGTCGGGGAAGCCTCACCCAGCAGCAAAGTGGTAGTGGGGGAACCAAGGAACACGGCGGTGTTGCCAGATTTCGCCTAGCGCGTGATCCGGCGAAGTTGCAGCGTTGGAGACCTTACTTTATTGTCAGCCCTCGTAAATATGATGATTTTCATTTTTTATGGCAAATTCGATAAACAGATGTGTCGCTTTTACCTAATATTTATGCGCTCGAATAAAATATTGTTAATAATTTATTTAACTTACACATGAAAGTATTACAAGAATCCTTGAAATATGAAATTAATATTGAATGATGTTGCTGTGCAAACGTCGCAATGTATGATAAACCTCATATTCGTCTTATGTAAGACATTTAGCGCAAAATTTACCACAACTTGCAAACGCTTATGAAATGTGTGCAATGTGAATTAATTGTGCATGCTTACACATTTTATAAGATTTTCAACAAAACAGTGTAAATTAGATGCATTGCGCGCTTGCATTCGTTACAGTCAGCTTAAACATTACATCGCACATTACGCAAATATCTGAGAAAGTTAAAACCGATTGATCTACGAGTATGATGCTAACGTGATGCTGAGTGTTTTTTTATGTATAACAGAAAAAAAATTAATATCGAATATTTAATGAGTTCATTAGCTTGAACCATTACATCAACGCGGACCCAAGGTGCATTTTACTATACCTAATATGTGTTAAGTGTTTCGAGCACGACTTCAAGTGGTCAAAATGACTTTGTACACATAAACGCACACTCGCTCAACTCGTATATAATATATAAACGAAACCCGAACACGCATTTCTATGCATAAAAGAAAGTGAAATTAAAACCTACAGTAAAAAACAAACACTTCTCGTTTTTTGTGTACGTATCATAGAAACTTAAATAGTATGTGACTCATCCGTTTTTTTTTGGTAAAAAGTGAATTTAAACAGGTCAAGTAGATACAATGTTTGAAGCTGTCGTAAATTTGTTCAAACGAACATTAGAAATTGTGGGGTATTTGACTTATGTTGAGCATGTATTTAATAATGTTTTGACTCGGTGCCCTATTCATGCTTTATGATGCAGTTAACAGTAAATAAAATGTTGAGTGCAAAGCATATATTTTATATATATATATATTTCTTATGCGACATATGTTGTATTATTTGTTAACGTTATTAGTTATGCCGAGTTCGTCGCTTATTAAATCTTTTGTTTGACAAGCACGTACCAATGATTTCAAAACAAAATATAGAGGTTTACGTCTTTCAACACTCATGCACATGTGCACGTACACAACCGTTACTAAAGATAAAAAAATATATGTTCACTTCTTTTGTTTGTATAGTACACGGAGTTAAATGGCCCAGCCAAGAACAAGAGCTCGCCGATGAACTAGAAGACGCAAAAATCCTGAGCGCCGTACAACGTTCAATGTTCGAGTGGGAGAAATCGCATAAGCATCATCGTAAAAAGCGAGCTGATAAAAGTGTTTGCTACGGAGAGCTAGGATGTTTCGAGGACTCAGGACCATTTGGATACCTGGACATGCTGCCCTCATCACCAGAAGAAATCGACACAAAGTTCATGTTTTATTCGACAAAGAATCGGTGAGTATAACAATTAATAAAACATAAAATCACAGTCTATTTATAGTTGTATTGTATTATATTAAATCAGGAGTGACCGTCCTCTCGTCGAAATTCCTTATTTAAACATGACAGAGACTTGGAAAGTGTTCTCAGAGAATCCATCTAAGAATGTAACACCTGCAATTGCGAAAATTCAAAAGTCACTGAAAGCATTCGAAGGCCTTGATAAATTGTCAGTTCGTGTGATTGTTCACGGATTCGGCTCTAGCTGTCCGCACGTATGGATCTACGAGATGCGAACGGCACTAATGGCAGTCGTGAGTTTCTGTTGATTTGTGTATAACTTTATTTATAATTAACTGTTTTCAAAATTTATAGGAAGACTGCATCGTGATTTGTGTGGACTGGGAACTTGGTGCTAATTTACCAAATTACGTCCGGGCGGCCGCAAATACTCGATTGATTGGCAAACAACTAGCTATGCTACTTAGAGGTTTGTATTTGTATCAGCAGACTTTATAACTTCATGATAATATAATATTTATATGGATAAAGGTCTGCAAGAATACAAAGGGCTTGAACTATCTAGAGTACACATCATTGGATTTAGTTTAGGGGCTCATGCATCAGGATTTGCTGGCGCTGAACTGCCTGGATTGAGTCGAATTACAGGTATGCTATTTTCACACTTCGAAGGTCTTAAATTCGAAACATTTGTTAATTTCATTTTTTTTATTGTGCAGGTCTTGATCCTGCTGGTCCCCTCTTTGAGGCTCAACATCCAAAGGCTCGATTGGACGTGACGGATGCTAATTTTATAGATGTCATACACTCAAATGGCGAGAATCTTATTCTTGGTGGATTAGGTATTTTTTTTACTTTTATGTTTTTATATTTTTTTATATATACTAATATCATTTCTACAGGATCGTGGCAGGCCATGGGTCACGTAGACTTCTACCCAAATGGAGGTCGAGTTCAGCATGGCTGTTCTAATTTATTTGTCGGTGCTGTAACCGACTTTATTTGGTGTAAGTACTAAAGAATACTTTTTTTAAAGGAAACTAACGAAAACTTTTATTTCAGCACCTGCGGCCGCAGTTGAAGGTCGTAGCCTCTGCAATCATCGACGGGCATATAAATTTTTCATCGACTCAGTAGCTCCACGTTGTCTCTTTCCCGCATTCCCTTGCGCTAATTTTGATGATTTCCTAAAAGGAAAATGCTTCCCGTGCAACAAAGAACTCGAATCTGACTCTGGTGCACAATGTGGCAACATGGGCTACTATGCAGATAGATCAACGGGACGTGGCCAACTGTACCTGTTAACGCGTGAAGAGGAGCCCTTCTGTGCACATCAGTTTCATATTGAAATTCACAGTTCTGAAAATGATCTGCCATTGCGGACGCTTGGCAAACTTGAGGTTATCTTCGAAGGAGATGGTTCACTTAATGAAACATTCAGCATCACAGAGAAGGACGATTCAGAATTCTTTGCCGGCGATGTAATCTCACGTATTCTTGTTCCACATCCGGCTCTCGGTTTTCCGCACAGTGTTACGCTGACTTATAAGTCATACAGTGGTTGGCTGTCTAAGGGGTTGCCACACTGGACAGTGCACAAAATACTTTTGACTGACAGTTGGGGAAAGAAGATGTCTCTGTGTGAGAATGATATTTTCCTGGAATCGGACAAAAAAGTTTATCTAAAACTGCAGCCAGGAGATTGCCATTTGCAAGATGAGAATGATGTGACTGCAAGTGCTTTAGGACAGTTGGAAATTGAGCATCAGCAGGAGTCTACGACGACACAGTCGCTTGATGAGCATAGTACATCAGGGCCATTCAATTCAGATGATTTGGATAAATTTCGTGAGAAGACGGACATAATTAATCTGGGCACCAATTTTAAAATTACGCAAAATAATAAGACATATTCGTATTCTGAAGGAACAGAGCAACTTCCATGGCAGCCGGTACTAGAGGGTGGCAATTCACTGGAGCGAGACACAAGCGAAAGCAGTCGGAATTTTCGTGACACCAATAGCCGAGAAGTATTTGAGCCGATTCTGAAAGGAATCGAAGTAGGCATTGAGGTTGGACGAGCTGTGGCAAGTGAAAGAAACGACGCTACAGAAAATAGTGTCCAAGATCAAACAACGGAAAGCCTACTACCCACACATAAAGGACGTAAAACTAAAAACGTACCAGTTGGCTTGGACGATGTCAATCGACCAAGAGACAATCCATTTTTTACGATTCAGTTGCTACCATTTCGATTGGGTGAATTAATCGAACGGGCCGAGCGATATGCTCGTGAGACATTGTTGCCACTGATCTCGGAACAGGCTCCAAGGTTCTTTGGTTTTGGTGTTGGCGATTTTAAAAACGACCGAACTCCAAAGTACTTTCCACCTCTCGGTGAAATTTCAGAAGTGTCCAAAGATAGAAGAGCAATTAGTGAGCGAAAAATCATTTTACCACCTACACTAAATGCAACATTAGTGGAAGTGCCTGAGTTTGAAGAGGAAATCGCAAAGAATGGTGATCGGCTAAGTGACAACCAGTCCACTGATAAGAAAAAAAACACTCTGTCAACAGACAATTCAGAAGATTCATCAGTGGCCGAATCCCAATTGAGTGAGGCGCGCAGTGACAAGAATATATTGAGTCTGATGCGTGGTAAGACTGGCAAATCAATACGTATTCCTGTGGAGGAACGCTCAATCAATCGACGCAATTACTATACGAATCTTAATGGAGAAGATAGTGCCAGCGACGATGAACTGAGAGTTGTGCACATTGATCTTCCCACTTACAAGCCACCCACCGCAAAACATCATTCCCGCACCTTGTTTCCGTACAGTTTCGAGCCGTCTGCACATCCGGAACAAATTCGTGTTATTCCTATACGCAGTGAAGCCTAATGATCGCACGATAGTGAATTGTTGCATGCAAGTTATCACACACTGATCGAACCAATCTAGTCGAGGACTCAAATCTGTACGAATCTGCGCGAAGTTCATGTGAATTTTACTTGTTTTTTTTGTGTATGTTTTATATATACTATATACATTATTATACATTGTTAATTAGTATTATACTAGCTGTGCTATTTAAAATTTAATAATTTATATGCTTTTAATATTATACTATTTTTATTTGAATAAATGAATTACTATTATACAGTATACCGAACAATAACGTTTAGTATATTATATATACATTTAATAACATCAATCCCATCTTTTTCTCAAATGGTTCCCTTCTTACTATCCACTAATAGTTTTATCCCGAGTTTTAGCTTTCGTAATATTTCCCACTCTGAGTTATTCCAAGCTGTCTCCTCAATTAAGTCTAACGCAGTTGGTTTGGACGAATTGTCACTTCCCTTTTTGAAAATGTTATATCGTGTCATGATATCTTTCTGTCATCCTCAACCTTTCCTAAATACTGGAAACAGGCTACAGTTTCATTTTGTTTTAAAGAAAAATTGCTTGAATAATTTTTTTCCGAAAATAATTGCCCAAAAAATATAAATAAATAAAAAAAAAAAAAATATTAAATATTTTAAAGGTTTGGCCAATTGGTTTACAGGCAATAGTCATACAACCAAAAAGTTTTTAATATTTTGAGGTAGGAAGTGTAATGCGCGATGGTTATCGTCCCATCACCCCAATAAAATCTGTATCTTACCTCTCCTTTTACATTTTTCCCTCTTGCATCCTTATCACTTCATCTCCCTCCCTCTCTTTCTCTCTATTAATTCTATTTTCCCTCCGTTATTTCCTCCTACGTATACTTCGTTCCTCTTATTATATCCTTATTAATTCCTCCTTCCTGCATCTCTTCTTCCATCCCTCCTTTAATCCTCCGTACCTCCATGTATCTAACCCTTCAACCTCTCTCTCTTCATCCTCCTCTCTAATTCTCTTCCTTATTTCTTAACTGCCTTCATTTCTTCCGTTTTCTCTCCTTTTGTACCCTATCTCCATACATTCTTTCTTACCTCCCTCCCTCTTCCAGTATTCCAATATTTTAGTTCACATACTCAGAAAACATATCTGGTGAGAGCGGGATCTATTTACTCCCTTACTAGCTATGCAAGCTGGCGCCCGAGTTATTTTGTGACGTAACTCACCGCCGGAAGGTGCTACTAATACTGCTCCACCCTAGTCGCGAATTTGACTTTAAACCACAGCCACCACGATACTCCCGCTATAGGGCCTACCTCGTCGACAGGGCAGAGATAAGTCTCTGGGGCTCCCTGTCTCCCGTGGTAAGGCTTCGAGGCACAGACCTTTACCAGTAATTTTACGTCTTGCACCGCAGGGCGACTGGTTACACTAGCTCGGCTAGGGGGGGAACAATCACTTAAACAGTAGCAGATTAAAAAAAAAAAATAGGCCGAAAATGAAATTAAAAATTTGCAACACCGAATTGAAAGTGAACATGTTTATTCCACCATCTTATATTCTTGTATCGTGTATTGGTCGATCCGGGATCAAACGCAAACATTATACACGAAAGCTGCGTTCAGCGCATGGGTCTAGGACGATCAAAAATGGCAGAACTGAACTGCATCCCAGTTAAAGCTGATATCGTGTGTGGACGATTGAAAAAATTACTGGTCGTGTTCTTCCAAGCAACCGGGTTAATATTTGGTTGGATTCTCTCCGGGCCCATCGCAAAGAGTGTAACGGAACCGGAACCAACACAAAGCATGGCCGCAATAATTAGTATGCATCTGGATATTGAAATCTAAGAAAGTTTTGGAAAATCGAAGAGATTAATGACGCAAGCATTCTGACCTATCAGGAGATGTTGTGTGAAGCTCAAGGAGACACAGACGTGACGACTCGGGGCGATATGTGATACGGCTAACATTTACGACGGCACCTGAATTGCTCCTAGGCAACTCACGAGACGCAGCAAAACGACGGCTTCGACATATTGAGCGGAGGTTAAACGAGAACCCGGAGTTACGAGCCCGCACGAAAACACTAATGGGAAGTCTCTTAACGATCTCCAGCACACTTCAAGATAAATGGACTACCATAGTTATGCACTTCTGTCAACATGACGTGGCACTTACGGCAGATATTACCAAAATGTATCGGTCAATTAATGTGAACGAGGCTGATTGGGATTACCAGAGAATTTAATGGCGGAACGACAGAAGAGACGAAGTAAGGGCATGGCAACGTTATTGCTGTGTGTGCTCTGCAGCAATTGGAACTTGACGAACAACAGTCATAGCCAAATTCTTCAAGGGTAGTGATGTCTGACTTCTACGTGGACAATTTGAAGCGTGTTGGCCTAGAATCTGCGGACTGTGTATTGTTGTCAGTTTCTCAAGTTGCGCTTTGTTATATACGGAAGGAAAACGTTTGTGGCAAACCGTGTGTCAACAATCCAATCAGTTTTGTCACCTGATCGATGGCGGTATGTGCCGTCTGCATAGAATCCTACAGATTGCTTATCTCGAGGTGTGCTGCCTACAGAACATATAAATCACTCGTTGTGGCAGAAAGGACCGAGGTGGTTGGTATCAGATTCATCGTGTTGGCCGAAGAATGAATGTGGCGGAGTTGATACAAGACTGGATCAGAGAGTTTTACGAGACACCACATCATTTCCATCGAGTGCTGAAGAGGAATTCGAGTTGCTGAATCATTTCTCATCACTCACTCGACTACAGCGGATCACGGCATTGCTTAATATTATAGATTTACTCGTAATTGTCGTGTTCCACAGGACAGAAAGTTTACGGATAACGTTATGGTGTTAGAGTTGCAGAGTTGCGACGGGTGCAGGCAGCAGATTTTTCAGAGGAACTAAGATGCTGCAAAGGGAGCATACATTTAGTAAGATCCAGATCCAGTAAATTGCTTAATCTTAATCCATTTATTGATTCGCATTGCATACTTCGATCACCCGATTTGAATGTCCCGAACTTCTTCCTCTGGGGTTATTTGAAGTCGTCGGTGTTATGCGAATGAAAATCATCTTTTCTTTTTACCAATCAAGTATGTGTAATTGTTTGCAGTAGTTCTTACCTCTGTTGTGGATGAAACCACTTTATTTAAGACCTCCAGGCTATAAAGTTACTAGGAGGGTCCTTGAATCTGCGCTGCATTCGAAGTGCTCACTACGTAACTTTGGCTTGGCGCTGGTCTTAAACAGCCTGCTCTCTAGGTATATAAACTATTACTGTGCTGGCCGTTTGGAATTTCGTCCAGTACAATCACATTCACTACACAGCCCCAATACTTTCCAACTGTTTGTCTTCCGATCCAGATCATCCATATTTGTGATGGCAACTCTGCTATTGCCAGAAACAACTTCAGCAACCTTGTATTTTTTTCTTGCGGAGAAGTTGTGTCATCAGGGACTCTTCTATTGTTGGAGTTAAAAGTTAGATTTTTGTACTGACTTACTTTCTTTACTCTCTACACATGTTCTTCTCAACAATGCTTCATTCGTAGTTTGGTGACTTTAGCCAAAAGAAAAACAAACAACATACTTTAACATAAATATTTATTCAGTAGCATACAAATTACAATCTTTTTTAACTTCGATGTTGCTACCCATTATGATAATGTATACAATATAATATATAACCTAAAGTGTTTTCTTCGTTTAAAATTGCCTGCCTCAAATTTTCACCGAAGAAATCCTTGAAAACAGCCGACAATGAATTTGTACTAATTTGCTTAATGCTATCATAATAATATTTTTTTGTCTATCTCAATTTATTTAAAAATATATACGCAAGATATTACCTCCTAATTATTATAAATACTGCTATTTTATTTATTTATATGAAACGGATGGTTGGTATTCACTTGACTACAGCCAAATAAGCGTATAAACACTTGATGTGTATTTGAGTGCCACTTCTTGCGCGTGCGCCCTCTTTTAGAATACTTGAACACAAATTATATAATGAAAAATATAGTATGGTTAGGTTCATAATTGGATAATATATAGTTGTATAATATTTCTATAGTTATTTTAAATATATATAATTTAATGCTTGGATACACGTACATTGACAAATGAACACAGTTTTGGTGGATCCTGTAAAGTATTTTTCTTCTTCTTCTTTTTTTAAACATATAAACAAAAAAATATGGTACCGTCGCGTAAAGTATTACTAACTTCGAGATTCGTTTAAAGGAACTCACGTGGAACTATACATTCAGAATTATTTCTATTTGTATATAATACTTTTTCTTCTTTCATTATAAATAATTACATTTATTTATATCTTATTTCTACAATATCATATATTGTGGTTATACGCATACACCATCACATGGTTACTGTATAAACGTGCATAACTGTAAAATAATTTACAGAATATTTATCATTATAGAAACATTGTAGATTTAAAAAAAACATCTACACATTTTTCAGACTAGCTTTTTCCATTGCGTCCAACAAATAAACGTTAAATTGGGCTATAAATACATAATGGCTTTATATACAATATTTTCTTTCTTTCATCAGAACTACATAGAAATTATGTATTATAAAAGTGGCATCATTGTTTCCTTTTTTCTTTTTCCTCTTCTTTTTTTCTTTGCAAAAGCATACTACAATGTAATGAAGAGTTCTTACCAATTATAGACATTTTTGAAAAAACCTCATTAGGTTATAAATAGTTAAGTCGGACAAAGTCCTTGCACACGTCAGACATACGCTTGATGTACACAGGATTTTTAATCATCGGCAGTGCATAGTCATCGATGTTAGTCAGGACCAGTGCATCAAGACTGGCCTGAACGTCAGCCATTTCATTGGACTTGCAGCAGGTTGCGTGCAGCGTCATAAGAGCCATTCCTAAAGTGGATAAAACTAAATCATTAGTAAACCTGAATAATAAAAATACTTGTATTATTCCTACCTAATCCGAAACGGGAGTACTTTTGCATGTGCCACGTAAGTTTTTCGAATGGAAATAATGCATGTCCATCACTGCCCAGCTCTGTGATTCTGTCCACCAATGTCTTGTGATATACCTCCAGCAGTTGGGGCAGGTGAACGCGTAGATTTGAGTCCGTGCAGCAAAATATAAAATAGGCAAGATCAATGGCAACTGTTCCGCATCGCGATACCTGCCAGTCGAGGAAGTTCAACTCATCCTTGTTCATCTAAGCAATGCACAATAAATAGAATTTCCCAAAAATGTGTGTCGAAAATAGACTACTTACATTTTTCTTGAACATCATATTGCTGATCCAACAGTCTCCATGCAATACGATAGCATCCTCTTTTTCGGCACAGCATTCCACCATAAATTTAGCATAAATATCACTGAACTCCTTCATTTTCTCCACAATTTGTGTATCCTTCTCTGCGTCAAGTGTGGTCAGTGAGTACTCAACGGTTTTCTTAAGAAAACCTTCGAGTGCATTGTGGACAGGTGCAACGAACATAATCTCCTCTAATCGAGAGGTTAACTTTTTAAATTCATCCGGATGTTGATCCTTGAAGGCAAACGATATCGCATGGAATTTGGCTAGATTAGTCAGTACCAGCACGGATTTGTCAAAGTCCAACGGTGTGGGACGATCAACGTTCTGGTAACCTTTTGAACTTAGATCGTTCAGTAGAACGTACTCGTCTTCGTGCACAACACTGGCGGCCATCATTTTCGGATAACTCTGGAATACCGCGTCTTCGGGCAAATGCTTACGTTGGAAACCCTCAAATGCAGGAAAGATCTGCTCGTACACGTACTTTTCACGTCCAAAGTGTCGAGCACTATTGTACATCTGTCTACGAATCTTACTCTTTGGCGGAATTTTGGCAATCAATCGGATTTCACGCGGCTCAACGAGAACGGAACTGAAAATGAAAAAATGTACCTTGGTTAGCAAGTGATTTCACGGAACCTATTCTCTTATATTTTCTATCTAATATAAAATTTCAATAAATCTATTTTTCCATCTTTTTATATAATATCGGTAATAAGCATTAAAAAAACAACAAAACAACAAAACAAACAATGTTTTTTTCAATTCAACTTAAATGAAATTGTCTTACAAGCTCGAGTTGTTATATTTCAAGTTTGTTTTGTTTTTTTTATAAAAATATTGAGTTTTGGATTTTTTGACAAATTGATCAATATTTATATATATATTTTTTGGGAGCAGGACAGATACTCGAACATTTTATTTTCGAGACCGGAGTAAAATATATATGAAAAATTGTTATTATTATTTGGAATTTGGCATTAATTGACCTCAAATAAGAAATATTATGATAGTATGATAGTAGTATTAGTATTTAAAAAAAAAGATCAAAAGTGTGTATTATTCTATAGATTCTAGTTGGAAGGAAATAAGGCTTTCTTACATTTTTTTTAGGAAAAGTTTAAAGGGAAAAATATGCATAAAAGATGTCTTCCTATATAAATGTTTTAAGGGCGCTTCAATTACAATTATAATTAGGTTGCTTCAACATAAGATATAGAGAAAGACACAGATAGACACATAGACATTAAAAAAAATGTTGCAGGAGTTCTGTCATCGTAATAATCTCAATAGTAAAAAAAATGTATTAAAAAGGTATTGAACTCATGACCTCTGAATTATGAGCAATAACCTAACCTCAATAGTTTGAAATACGATAGAGAAAAAGACAAAAAATAAAATACATTTCCTTCAAAAAGTTATCTGGTAAATGCATGAATAACAGTAATTATTTATTTTTTCATATATAAAATTCATTACGACAATAAGGATTTTTAATACAAACATAAAACTTATTTTTTAATTTTATAAAATTAAGTAATCAACATTTCATTCGACATTGAAAAATACAGACATTTTGTCAAATTTGAGAAACGAGTATTTTTTCTTTAAATCTACGTTAGTACAAATTGTTTAAAAATGCTGAAAACAGATTCATAAAAAAACTTAAAGCAGAAACTTTCTAGAAAAAATGGTTAAACTATAAATAAAAATCTTCAAATTGTTTTTTTTTTGCATTTAACACACTCGCATTTTAAAAGATATCAACAATAAAACGGTAATAATAAAACCTACGCATTTTAATTTGATCAGATCGAATGTAAACAACACTAAAAATTTCTCTTCTCTAAAAAGTGGGCCAACTCTGTTTAGCATCAACATAAACGCATATACTCGATGTGTTTTTTTAAATATTTAATTATTCTTATATATGCATACACACTCTCAAATATATTGCATATAAAACACACTCTACTTACTTGTTATTGTTGTGATCTTCGATGTCCTTAATGCCGGGCGTAACAACAATTCGATACACTTCACCCGAGTAGCTTTCACCATTTTTCGATGCTTCGGTAACTGTAAAAACCGGGTTGAGAATGCCCAATTTCTGAGCGTACTCATTGACCACCTTAAATACCGTTGGACGCAACGATTCACACATGTTGGCAAATGCAGACAAACGTAACGTAACGCGCACTCACACACATACACAGAAACACCAACACTTGTGCTGCTTATCGATGCAGTCGATGATTTTAAAAATTCTCGTTCTGTGCGGTTGATAAATAAAATCGAACTTTTTCGATACACAAACAAACAAGCACTTGCTTTGGGTGTCACTTGAATATTGACTAAAAGAATTGCACTTGATCACATTTATGCACACCGATCTTCATTACTTCGTGAAGAGATCAGAATTCACACTGCTGCCGAAGACAAGACAGACTTACTGGCCAAGATTTGCACAAATCACAAACACACACACACAAACAAACACAGACACGAAAAAAACTGATATCAATGCTATCGTACGGAATTGTCGCAGTTAAGATCGTAACACTCAGTTTTTGGTGAGCTCTGACGAGTGTGCGTGCTTATTATAAATATATATCTACTGAACGCAGAGTTGTGTGTGTTATGTGTGACTGTTCGCAGTGCCGGTCGCAGAACCAATGTTGTGATGCTTCACCTTTGAAATTGTGCTTCGCTCTAGCTTAAATTCGGTGAAAGTTTCGCAGTATATATACGATAAATGTCGTAAGCCCGCCCGTCCACTCAAAATGTGTATAAGCGTGCGCGCGGCTTATTCTCAAAGAGAGGAACTTAAACGAAGTCCAACGAAATACTCTCGTGAGTTCTCTCTTTATCTTTATCTAGTTAAAGCTTTTTTGATTGTTGATGCGTGTGCGGACTGCGCGGACGTGCGGTGTAAAATGTTCAAGTATTTGAATGGTGTATTAGATTATCATATCATATATAATTATGTATACATGTATTTATTATAAAATATATTTTAGAAGAGTCGGACTTGATGCATAAACTATTTAGTATTCAAACGTATTCAACACTGATTGTATTTTATTATTGCAAACTTTTATAACAAGGAATTCTATGTCCTGTATTTTTTTTTTTTTGCAGCAATAGGCTTATAACCTGTTCTGCGGACTCTCTTTTTATTACCGAATCATCAACGACTCGGATGCGGACTGCAACAACAACGACGACCCTTGGCTACAAAGACCGGACACGAGTTGGATTACGTTCGGACTATGTTTGCGGATGGGCGACGCGAACAAGTCACAAGAACGAGATGAGGCGGTACAACCTGCACGTTCTTGGAATGAGCAAGTCAGCGAGACTCGTCTGAATGGCTCTGGTGAGCTTGCCGAGTCCGACGGATAGCTGCAATTGGTCAATTCTACGCGCCTACCGATCCCTCGGACCGCACATCATTGTCACTCTTGGCGATTTTATCGCCAAATAGGGTCGAACATCGAAGGGTTGACCCATGTCATAGGGCCAGTGTGCGATGCCACACACCGGATTAATTGACCATTACGGGTTCACACGAGTGGTCAGGTCATGCTAATGTGCTGTTTGTGCTTTGCTACTCCTATTGGAGCTACTGTGCTCTAACACTCACAACACACCCCCGATGTTTAGGAGTCTTACTTTGCACTGAATTCGCATATTTTTGAGATATCTCTATGCACCGAGGAGAACTATCTTGCTACGCCATCATACACTTATTGTTCTATACATGGTTCGTGTGTATATGTTAATTGATGACATTAATGTTCCGTTATTCCAAACCAATAACCTATTTCAGAAATAGACTATTAATAGAAAAAGGAACCTACTGATTTAAAGTGCTACATTCGAAAAACAC
Source organism: Bolitophila hybrida (assembly GCA_027564075.1). Classification (NCBI taxonomy): domain Eukaryota; kingdom Metazoa; phylum Arthropoda; class Insecta; order Diptera; family Mycetophilidae; genus Bolitophila; species Bolitophila hybrida. The sequence goes on from JANSTU010006856.1 coordinate 15,755, forward strand.
TTCGGTCTGCCAGCCGGGATTGAACCGGCGACTTCCCATTAGCCAGGCCAACGCGTTAACCCACTCGGCTATGGCTATGGTGTCTACTTGACGTGAGGAACAGGCGCACAGACGTTGGGAGCGACCACCACCACGGTAGCGAACGGCAGCTCTAGTGCAAAGGCCACCTAATAGATTACGATGACTAAAAATCCCTGAGATCAAGCAACGGTTCTGCAGAAAACTGCGGACAAGGGCAGGACTGGTAAACAGCTATCAACCATTGGCTGGAAAGTGGGAAAGCATTTGCAACACCGTCTCGGCAGCAGTAGGGAGGAGGTCGTCGGTGCACGGCACCGCAGACGTGAACACTGGGTTTCGAACGAGTCTAGTGCCCGTATTCTATTATAAATCTTTGGACAGTTCAAATGAGAATATGACTTTTCCGTATTTTATTTTATCCTAAATGCATGTGAGACTTTATGACTTTAATAGTTTGTTAGTAAACTGGTTCAAATTTTAATTAATAAGGTGCTTTTCGCATTGTAAATTGTATATATAAGTATAAGTTTAAGGATTATTTGAAATTAGGTTAAGGTTTGATTATTGTAAAAAATTGTCTAGTGTGCGCAAATGAGACTTTACTGAAATTATGTATTAATTTCTATCTAATCCTTAGTTGCGTTGCCATGCTATTTTTTTAATAACTCATTAGGGTAATGAACTAGTAATTTACAAATAATCAGCCAAATATTAAATGAACAAATCTCCATGGCTCAATAGGATTATGTGTTTTATGTTTGTAGCATAAGAATCCATTGATTTTGAAATTAAAAAAAGAGAAATTCGGATATATTTTAAAATTAAATAACATGTTTATATAGATGCTAAATTTTACATATAATAATATATAATCGTATATGAAAACCACAAAGATTTGCGAAAATTCTACAAAAGTATAAAAAATGAGGTTTGAAAATATGTTAAAAAAGTTTATGTCGATAATGTCGTTCAATATAATCCTTCAATGCTCGACTCAAACGCATCAATTGAAGTCGGTAGCGGTCCCCGTTGATGGTTTCATTCGGTTTCAGCAG